>JACTOM010000883.1:1594589-1618290 GCA_015832385.1 Elymnias hypermnestra | reverse complement strand
ATGGTGTCTCAAAGGGCTAGACTGGCAGTGCATGCTGGAGTGTTGGTGCCAACACTTATGTATGGTAGTGAAAGTTGGGTATGGCAGAAGAATCACAAAAGTAAAATAAATGCGGTAGAGATGAGAGCGTTGAGAAGCATGAGTGGATTAAAACTGAGTGACAGAGTGAGAAATAGTGTGATAAGAGAACGTTGTGGTATAAAAGAAGACGTAGTGACTAAAATCGAGAAAGGTATGCTTAGATGGTTTGGGCATGTGGAGAGAATGAGTGAAAGGAGACTGACAAAAAGGATTTATGAGTCAAGAGTGAATGCGAAAGATGGAAGGGGAAGACCAAGGCGAATCATATGAAACTAATACCAAAAAACAATCTATACAATCGGTTGATATGGCTAATAAAAAACTATTTCTATATTACTACACCATAATAAACTAATACTAAAAAACCACCTGTATAATTGGTTGATATTGTTAATATAAAAAACGCCCTGTATTATCATGCCATGTGATCCTAGTAACAAAAAAAACAGCCTGTCTAAGTGATTAAAGTTGCTAAATATAAATTATATCATTTAATGACTTTATTTTTTCTCAATGATAAAATATATTAAAAAATCATCAGCAATCGCTTCAATGACTGAAAGAGAGTCCGCTCACCCCCCGGCACGTGAACAGCTGTTACCACGACGGTCAGGAGGTGATGGAGAAGACCGAAGCCCCCACTCTCTGCGTGATGATGACGACTCCACACAAACAATCACACATGTAAGTATATTATAACTACCCCCATGTTTAACGTTTGTAAAACATCATGTCACGTAAGTAACTGAATACATTTCTATAATAAACTCTCAAAAGACTTTTTAGAGATTACATTTATAAAAATAAAGTCTGTATTAAAATCAAACTCATTGAAAATATTGAAATTTGATAAAAAAGCTTGGGTTCAAATGAGTTGCTCTAACTTGATTAAAACAAAGCAAAATTCTATAGCAATGATGATATTTAGAAAAGGATACCCGACTGAGTTTAATATGTGCTGTATTGACTTCAGCTTTTATATCGCTTTATCATCATCATCAGTCGTACATTTCAATTAATATGACAAAATCACTGATTTTTACAAATCAAAAATTCTGTAAAAATGGGATTGAATAAAAAATATTTGATTTAATATAAAATTATGGTACAGTTTGAATGATAAGCTAACCCCTATTCTTAAAATAGTGATAGAGGAGTTTCAATAATACGTTGTATTCTAGGAATAGTGATACAGTTTCATTAATACTCTGACACCTATTCTAGGAATAGTGATACAATTTCATTAATACGTTGACCCATATTCTGAGAATAGTGCTACAGTTTCATTAATACGTTGACCCCTATTCTAGGAATAGTGATACAATTTGATTAATACGTTGACCCATATTCTGAGAATAATGCTACAGTTTCATTAATACGTTGACCCCTATTCTAGGAATAGTGATACAATAAGATTAATACGTTGACCCATATTCTGAGAATAGTGCTACAGTTTCATTAATACGTTGACCCCTATTCTGGGAATAGTGATACAGTTTCATTAATACTCTGACACCTATTCTAGGAATAGTGCTTCAGTTTCATTAATATATTCTAGGAATAGTGCTACAGTTTCATTAATACCTCGACCCCTATATAATGATTAGTGGTATTTAGGTATGGGTGATTTTAAGTCATTCTTTTATTTCATCGTTAGTCGTAAATTGGCAATAATTTCTGGACCATATTGCACGATTGTAAGTTGTTGTAAAGGCCTACTTGAATGAAAAGAATGTACGTTTGATACAGTTTCAATACAACATTAACCCCTAATCTAGAAATAGCGATGCGATGATTTCAATAATCTTCGTCTTCCCTATTTTTCTTTTTCGCTAAAAATGAGAATGGTCAAGTGAATTATTGTTTTTAAGATCGGTAAATATAATAAGTTTTTTGATTACCTAATTTCTTATATTTGATTGACATGCAGAAAGAAAGCCTGCGGGTAGGAGAAAGCGAGACGGGTGAGACTTCGGCCGAATGGCGGCCTAGTGGCGAGTGGGTAGCTTCTTGGCGCGGCCGACTACCGCTGCAGACCATCATGAGGCTGCTGCAGGTGCTGGTGCCGCAAGTGGAAAAAATATGCATTGACAAGTGAGTGGAATGTTCATCTTCCCGCTGAGAGTGTGTCATGTTTAGTGGATAACTCTGATTGACTGATGGTCTTTTTGGTGATTGTCGAATAGGGGTTTGACTGACGAGTCGGAGATCCTGCGATTTCTTCAGCACGGCACCCTGGTGGGGCTGCTCCCGGTACCGCACCCCATACTCATCAGGAAGTACCAGGCCAACGCGGGCACGGCCGCCTGGTTCCGCACCTACATGTGGGGCGTCATCTACATACGGTAATATCAACTCTATACCCTATCATACCTATAGCAAAAAAAAAAGTAGGGATTAATCCGGCACACAATTTTGTTAAAAGTGTAGGACGATGTGACTAATCTCATATAGAGAATTATCCGACAGCCAATATTGTAGAGGTTTTCCAGCTGAAAATCTCACAAGGAGATTAGGATGATGATCTCAAATATAGATTAACCGTTTAGCTAAAATGAAGGCCTTAATGCCTCAGCAATCTTTTGTGAAGGGAAGCCCACTCACTAATGTTACATGTTCCATAAATGTATTTACTCTTTATAAAATACGAGTTTGAGAGAGAGAGAGAGCTACAATTTGAACGATTGCATGGATGATAAAAAATAGTGGAAGCAAACGAATTGCTCTTATTTAAATATTAACAAAATTAAAAGTACGTGCGTACAAAGTACACATGTCAGAAGTGAAACCTCTAAGGAAAACTAATTTTAAAGTCTTGTTTATATTTATACAAACTTAAACCTTTACTTTTCCGAGACTTAAAGGGAGGGGAAGATATGTTAGAAATTTAGTTGTTATTAAAATATTAAAAGTGTCGAAAGTTAATACAAATACAAACTACCTAACCTTCAAATGAATTAGCATAAACGCTGCACACCTTCGTGACGCTAATCACGCGTTTCATACGTACAAATTATACCCTCATGCTCTTAGAGAGTTTCGCTTCAAATCGACTTCACTTTGACAATTCAAAAGTGCTGTGAAAGCTTACTTGTAAGTTTAAAAATAAATATAAGTGTGTCTACTCCATTATAAACTGCCTTTTAGAAAGGTATGATTAGATTGAGATGGTTTGGGGACGTGGAGTGAATGAATGAAAGGAGACTGACAAAAAGGATTTATGAGTGAAGAGTGAATGCGAAAGTTGGAAGGGGAAGACCAAGGCGAACGTTCCTGGACCAAATCCAGGACATTTTAAATAAGGGCCAGGTCAAGAGCACTCTAAACCGACGATCTTGTTTGAAAGGTTTAATGAGAATGAAAAANCTCTTACACCTATTCTAGGAATAGTGCTACAGTTTCATTAATACCTTGACCCCTATTCTAGGAATAGGGATACAGTTTCATTAATACTCTTACACCTATTCTAGGAATAGTGCTTCAGTTTCATTAATATATTCTAGGAATAGTGCTACAGTTTCATTAATACGTTGACCCCTATTCTAGGAATAGTGATACAGTTTCATTAATACTCTGACACCTATTCTAGGAATAGTGCTTCAGAGTCATTAATACGTTGACCCCTATTCTGGGAAGTGATACAGTTTCATTATTACTCTGACACAATACAACATTAACCCCTAATCTGGAAATAGCGATGCGATGATTTCAATAATCTTCGTCTCCTCTATTTTTCTTCCTTGCTAAAAATGAGGATGACTAAGTGAATTATTGTTTGTTTACATCGGTTAATATAAGTTTTTTGATTACCTAATATCTTATATTTGAATGACATGCAGAAGGAGAGCCTGCGGGTAGGAGAAAGCGAGACGGGTGAGACTTCGGCCGAATGGCGGCCTAGTGGCGAGTGGGTAGCCTCTTGGCGCGGCCGACTACCGCTGCAGACCATCATGAGGCTGCTGCAGGTGCTGGTGCCGCAAGTGGAGAAAATATGCATTGACAAGTGAGTGGAATCTACATCTTCCCGCTTAGACTGTGTCATGTTTAGTGGATAACGCTGATTGACTGATGGTGTTTTTGGTGATCGTCGATTAGGGGTTTGACTGACGAGTCGGAGATCCTGCGATTTCTTCAGCACGGCACCCTGGTGGGGCTGCTCCCGGTACCGCACCCCATACTTATCAGGAAGTACCAGGCCAACGCGGGCACGGCCGCCTGGTTCCGCACCTACATGTGGGGCGTCATCTACATACGGTAATATCAACTCTAACCCTATCATACCTATAGCAAAAAAAAGTAGGGATTAATCCGGCACACAATTTTGTTAAAAGTGTAATATAGATTAACCGTTTAGCTAAAATGAAAACCTTAATGCCTCAGCAATCTTTTGTGACGGCAAGCCCACTCACTAATGTTACATGTTCCATAAATGTGTTTACTTTTTATAAAATACGAGTTTGAGAGAGAGAGAGAGCTACAATTTGAACGATTGCATGGATGATAAAAAAGAGTGGAAGCAAACGAATTGCTCTTATTTAAATATTAACAAAATTAAAAGTGCGTGTGTACAAAGTACACATGTCAGAAGTGAAACCTCTAAGGAAAACTAATTTTAAAGGTTTGTTTATATTTATACAAACTTAAACCTTTACTTTTCCGAGACTTAAACGGAGGGGAAGATATGTTGGAAATTTAATTGTTATTAAAATATTAAAAGTGTCGAAAGTTAATACAAATACAAACTACCTAACCTTCAAATGAATTAGGATAAACGCTGCACACCTTCGTGACGCTAATCATGCGTTTCATACGTACAAATAGTACCCTCCTGCTCCTAGAGAGTTTCACTTCAAATCGATTTCACTTTGACGATTCAAAAGTGCTGTGAAAGCTTACTTGTAAGTTCTAAATAAATATAAGTGTGTCTACTCCATTATAAACTGCCTTTTAGAAAGGTATGATTAGATTGAGATGGTTTGGGGACGTGGAGTGAATGAATGACAGGAGACTGACAAAAAGGATTTATGAGTCAAGAGTGAATGCGAAAGTTGGAAGGGGAATACCAAGGCGAACGTTCCAGGGCCAAATCCAGGACATTTTAAATAAGGGCCAGGTCAAAAGTACTTTAAACTAACGAACATGTATGAAAGGTTTAATGAGAATGAAAAAGGCAAGGATCGAGGCAAGTGAAAGGATGTGATGTCTGCCAACTCCTATGGGCGTGAGGCGTGATGATATGTACATATGTAGACTGCTTCATTGGTCTAGTGGTTAGCAAGTTCGACCATAGACATGAGGCCCTAGGTCAGACTGATTAAAAAATTAGATATTGAGTTTTGTATTATAGATTTTCTCAATATTTGGCCAAAGTTGGGGAAGTCACGTTAAGCCATCGGTCCTGCGCCTGGTCTCTGGTCATGTCGGGTTCCCGTCACATCGGAGGGATTAAAAAATTCACTCGTGTATTATGCTCTAAAAACCCTCTCTCTCATTACCTGTGCCCTGCAGTGGGATAATTGGCTGCTACTTACCTTTTTTTACTCCATTGCAGTAACGTGGATCCACCCATATGGTACGATACCGATGTGAAGCTGTTCGAGATCCAACGGGTATGATACTGAATACCAATAAAACACGATGACCAGATGCATTTCTATAACTATATCGAATAAATGTCTAATATATTATATACACGGTGTAATCAATCCAACATTCATTCAACATCCAACATACAGACAACAAATTTTTTTTATAGTTATATGAAAAATATATAGTAAAATACTTTATGTTGTAACATCATAAGGAAACATTGATGAATAATCGTTTTGTAATAAACAACAGAGGTAGGCCGATCGCGCCTCTCTATCGCTTGTACCATGTTATCTGTTTCGAGACTACGTGATAACGTCATACGGAAGCGTTGAGGAGAAATCGTTGTTGTAATAAACAACAGAGTTGGGCCGATTGCGCCTTCTATCGCTTGTACCATGTTATCTTTTTCGAGACTATGTGATAACGTCATAGAACAATTTCTCATCAATATTTTTTTATTAAACAATAGAATTAGGCCGAGATCGCGCCTCTCTATAGCTTGTACCATATTATCTATGTTTCGAGACTACATGATAACGTCATAAGGAATTGATGAGAAATTGTTGTTTTAATAAAGAGTTAGGCCGATTGCGCCTTTCTATCGCTTGTACCATGTTGTCAGTTTCGAAACTACATAATAAAGTCATAAGGAAACATTGATGAGAAAATGTTGTTGTAGTAAACAATAGAGTTAGGCCGATTGCGTCCCTCTAGCGCTTGTATCATGTTGTGTAAACTGTATGTTGGATTATTACACTGTTAAATACTGTGTAAGTGACATGCTAACGAAAATTTTAATGATTTATCTTTGCATCTTATTGCAATTATTTTTGCAGCTTCTATCATGACAATACCGCTTTTTAACCAATAGATAAAATGTTGTCTAACACAAAAACGATTCTCCAATCAAATCGGCACTGGAAAACAAATGTGTAGTAACTCACAAACGCAAAATTGTTCATCAGGACAAAATATTTTGCCGGTTACTAAGTCTGCTTTCCAGCGTCGAAATGAATAAAGATAAAAAATAATGGATGTTACAGCAATTTCCTAAAAACGTTAAACCTTTTAAGTTGTGGGGTGGGGGGTCGAGGAACCGCCATTCGTCCATTAGAAAGTTATACTAAAATTTCAAATACGATTAATTCGGAAAAAATATTAAAAGACTTATTTTCTGTACGATCATTTAACTCCGAGTAATTAATCATCGAAGTCAAAATGAACTCAAAGTGATCATCATTAAAGTAAAAACTTTGATAATGATCACTCTGAGCCAAACAATCACACGGAGCTCTTTAAAAAAAAACAAATTAAAGCTGATTGAATTATTTAAAAAATTATTTACAACCCAAAAATTTGATTTTGGTGATGATGATATATTTTGGTGTTGTTTATTAGGAGATTATTTTATCTTACAATACACGTCACAAAATTTTTACTAGCATATTACTTACACCTTAAGATTAATATTGTAATATTAAGTTGTTGTGTTACACCATCACATACGCTTTTTCATCAAAACTCAATCATCAATAATAAGTCAGGGGTCGATTTTGAATAAATAGGGCGTAACGAAGAATTTTTTCTATGTAACATTATATTCGAAAGATTAAATAATAAAAATATTTAAAAAAAACTCCCTCGATTATATTCCTTAAAAAACAATCACATACTTCATTTTTTAAATCAACTATTTATCTTACACGAATTAGTGAGATTTTTTAACTTTAATGTTGAAATTTAACGTAAAATTTTATTTAATATTAAATAGCATAATTCGTAATGTGTTAAATTTTATTTTAGTGCGCTTTAGTTAATAATGACACATTTATTTTATATAGTGACAATTTGTTCCAAATATTAATTATAAGCCACATATGTCTATACGTAAATCTACGAAATGTTTAGTATTTTTTATCCCAAGAAACCCTAGACTCCATAATTGTTTTTAACCTTTTTTACTTAACAAAAGAGGAGACTTTTGTTTATCTTATTTAATGGATAAATTAAAAAAAACAAAAGTACCTTAAACATGATACTATTTATGTAAAGTATATAAAATAAAATATAGCAATTTCATCTTGCTTTTTTTTATTTATTTATCTGCAAAAAGTTTTTTTCTTTCCAAGATATGCAACACTGATAAAAATGGCGGTTGGTAGTCTATGGTTTGAAGGACGCCATTTTTAATATTTTGAAATCCTTTTATTATAATATAACTACTTATATTATAACTACTATATATATATATATATATATATATATATTAGTTATAATAACATGTCCACATTTATATTTTACATTTTTTTTATTTATTATTATTTTATTTATTAAATTATTATGTTTTCATTTATTTTTGGCACTATTTAGAAATACCCACATTTTTGAAACGAATGTCTTGTTATGTCCCCGAAATTAAAAAGTATTATGTTGTAGATGTTTGAAAATTGCTTTTTTTTTCAGCATTTAAATGTTACTTATTATACATGTAAAAAGAACAATGTTGTTCTATAATTTACTGTAATCAGTGGAAAAATTGAGACTATTTATTTATTTTATAGTTTAGGAATTCATTATAAACTAAAAGAGAAATTTACAAGTCAAATATCACGTTGTTAAATGAATATCTACAAAGTGTTACCTGGCATCTTGTAGGTAGAATTAATCGTAACAACTGTTAGACTACGATTTATATCAAATCTTATCTATACTTTTGATATAGGTTTTGATTTAAACAGAATAACTTTTCCATGACTTAGTTCTTAAGAGAACTGTTAAGGCCATATAGATTAAAGGTTGGCAACATTACTTTATCATGTTCCTATTGAAATAGTCTTTTGGTAAATAAAAAATATAATAAGCCACATAATCCCATAAAAGGGGGCACGTAGTCACACAGAAAAGGGTACGTATTCCAGGAAAAGGGGGGCAAGTAATCCCACAAAATAGAGGACGACATCCCTCAAAGGGGAGGCATATAATCCCAGAATCTTTTCTGAGTGTTATGTATCTGTGAACCATGGTGTTTTAAGAAAATATTAAGGTTAAAAACAAAAGAAGAATAAAACCATGTAAATTAGTGACATACAAGTAGTAAAGATACCTTAATCTCGGAAGTTCACGACCCATCTTACTCTAGAGCACTGATTCTCAACCTTTTTTGTTGCGGCACATATTTAACGATTTCCAAATTTGGCGACAAAAAGAAAAATACAAAAATATTTACTTACTACAACACACTGCATAAATAGTTTGACAAAAATTTTAAATTTACGAAATAAACTAATATATACTACAATAATAGCTAAACGTTTATTAAGGGATCAATTACAAGCTAATAATAAAAATATTTTTCTTTTTAAATGATATAATTTAATAAAATTAACATTATTATATATTTGCAAAATTTGGCCGCACAGTGGTTGAGAATCACTGTTCTAGAGTGATATTCTACCCATTATTTATGTATTTAATTTACTACGATTTATTTTCTTTAGGAATACTATTAAAATGTCATTGAATATTTAAAACTTCACGCTTACATGAAATCAAAATATGTATAGCTACTTTGGAAGAACAATGACACACGAAATATCAAATTTAAATTTAATAAACCAATGATATTTTGTGGTGCCACAGCGTTATTTTTCCGAATCAGACTAAGGCCCGGCGCCCATTATCACTTTATTAGGAACGGCTGAAGATTTTAGGTAGCAAATAAAAATATACATTAAAATCATGGCAATAACGTCGAAATTTCCATGACGTTTGTCCGTTGTTACAAAAATACCGTTTCGTTATGCTGCATCAGCAGCTTTGCCAGCCCAAAGTCTTGTTTCGGCATCCTTCGGTCCTTCCATGATTGATTTCTCTTTCTCACATTTCTCTTCTTCTTAAGGAAAAGCTGCTATGAGCACTAGATTCTAATATACCATATTAAATACTCTCAGACAACTAGACAGATAGATAAAACTTGTTATTTAGTTGATCCTAAGTCAAATTAGGATATCTCACATCTGCATAATCAACGATGAATAGCAGATGACATTGTGCAAACATAATTTTGGTAGGGCTTCGAAGAGTCGATCGCAAACAGCAAAGCAAGCTCAAAGGTAGCAAATGACTTTTTGCTCAGTTCTTTTACTTGTAGTCCAAGGTAGTGTTGTATCTATATAGATACCACGGCTTCTCGATGTTTCTTGGTATGGTATAACGACACCATTTAATGTGATAGGTGGCATTGAAGACCAGTCGACTCTTAAAGTTAGAACTAGAACTAGCTTGTCGCAACTCTGATTGAAGGCACGTAGAAATACGATATCGAAACGCTTCAGCTAGCTTTAGAACGGTGCAAAATGCTTAAGGAGGCCTCAAAATCCCTAAGCACGTTGCAGCATGCGAAGGCATAATTTCCAACAGCGTGCGCTAGTAAGCAGAAGGATCCTCTTCCTTCCCGATAATGGGCACTAAGGCTTAAGAATATTGAGATTATCATGGATTCTAATGTCCTTTAAAATTTTCACGTGACATTGTTCATTTGGAATAGCGAATTGTTTCGTTTGACTAGTCATTTCATATTGACTCTTATACTAGTTTCAAATTACAAGGTGACATTCACAGTGACCCGCTAAAGATTTGACCTTGTAATTTGAAAATATTTGATTGGTTAGGGGGCAGGGCTAAAATGATGACTCACTGCATTCTTAACGCGAACAAACTGTATATTTCTACATTTTACTTGAAAATGTATGTTATAAATTTAAATCATTATCTTATTTATTCTATTTCGGACTAAATGCCGCCTTAATTTTTTTTATATTACAGTTGCTCTTTTTTTTAAATTGTGAATCACTATTTGTAGGTAGAATAATGTATTTATTTGTAATATTTAAACGTATTCGTGCAAACAGGAACTAACCCACAATTCAAAATAAAAATCGTCAAATCTTCTTTATAATATATCACTATTAATGGAGAGTTAATAAAATCGTAACATTAATATTTATAAATGGCAATTATATTCATTATGTAATATAACTTAGCATGGAAAACATTTAACGTGGGCGTTTTCTTTTTCATGAATATGTTCATTTGTCACCAATGTACTTAATGTTTAAATAAACGATGAAATAAATCGTTTTCTTTTATTAAACCATTTACTTTCAGTACATAAAGATAAGTTGACAAAAGCAAAAAAGATAATTTCACGTAAGCAACATAAAAATAATTAGACTTAAGCAACAAAGATAATTTGACGAAAGCAACAAAGATAATTAAACGTAAGCAACATAAAGATAACTTTATATAAGAAACATAAAGGTAATTTAATGTAAGCATCAAAGATAATTTTAAAAATGCAACAAAGATAATTTGACTTAAGCAACATAAAGGTAATTTGATGTAAGCATAAAAAATAATTTGACAAAAGCAACAAAGATAATTTAGCGTAAGCAACATAAAGATAACTTTATATAAGCAACATAAAGGTAATTTGATGTCAGCATCAAAGATAATTTGACATAAGCAACAAAGGTAATTTGACGTAAGCAACATAAAGGTAATTTGATGTCAGCATCAAAGATAATTTGACATAAGCAACAAAGGTAATTTGACGTAAGCAACATAAAGGTAATTTGATGTCAGCATCAAAGATAATTTGACATAAGCAACAAAGGTAATTTGACGTAAGCAACATAAAGGTAATTTGATGTCAGCATCAAAGATAATTTGACATAAGCAACAAAGGTAATTTGACGTAAGCAACATAAAGGTAATTTGATGTCAGCATCAAAGATAATTTGACATAAGCAACAAAGGTAATTTGACGTAAGCAACATAAAGGTAATTTGATGTCAGCATCAAAGATAATTTGACATAAGCAACAAAGGTAATTTGACGTAAGCAACATAAAGGTAATTTGATGTCAGCATCAAAGATAATTTGACATAAGCAACAAAGGTAATTTGACGTAAGCAACATAAAGGTAATTTGATGTCAGCATCAAAGATAATTTGACATAAGCAACAAAGGTAATTTGACGTAAGCAACATAAAGGTAATTTGATGTCAGCATCAAAGATAATTTGACATAAGCAACAAAGGTAATTTGACGTAAGCAACATAAAGGTAATTTGATGTCAGCATCAAAGATAATTTGACATAAGCAACAAAGGTAATTTGACGTAAGCAACATAAAGGTAATTTGATGTCAGCATCAAAGATAATTTGACATAAGCAACAAAGGTAATTTGACGTAAGCAACATAAAGGTAATTTGATGTCAGCATCAAAGATAATTTGACATAAGCAACAAAGGTAATTTGACGTAAGCAACATAAAGGTAATTTGATGTCAGCATCAAAGATAATTTGACATAAGCAACAAAGGTAATTTGACGTAAGCAACATAAAGGTAATTTGATGTCAGCATCAAAGATAATTTGACATAAGCAACAAAGGTAATTTGACGTAAGCAACATAAAGGTAATTTGATGTCAGCATCAAAGATAATTTGACATAAGCAACAAAGGTAATTTGACGTAAGCAACATAAAGGTAATTTGATGTCAGCATCAAAGATAATNCTCTACGCTGATGATCAAGTAATACTTGCGTCATCCGCTAACGAGCTTCAGGAGATGCTAAATATTATGAATGAAGCTTTGAAAGGGAAAGGAATGAAAGTGAATGTAAACAAAACGAAAGTTATGCTTTTTGAACGAGATGAATCTATGATGAATGGCAATATTTTTTAGAATAACTAGATTCTATTAACGCTTCCTTGAGATTCGAATTCATGACAGCTATGAAAAAAGCTGTTGTGTTCCAGTATTATGAGAGTCACATAAAATGCGACACACGTCACCAATTGGCTCCAAAATGTCGGACACAATGTTCTTATCCTTTAATTATATTATTTTATCTATTGCTTGTGTTAATGTCCATAATGCAACTTTGATGTGATTTTGTTTTTCTTTTAAGGGAAATACATCAGCAAGAGCCGCTTTTGTCTTCAGTGTACAGTTTTCGGGATTATATGTTCACTTAATTTTCTTTTTCTTTTATTTCCTTTGGTAACTGTATTTTTAGCATATTTTGCGTTTCCGTGGAATAGCCAACTCACGTTTACAAAAAATGGGAGGTGAACGCTATAATAATGGTACAAAGGCAAAGAGGCACCGTCGTATAAGTTCCTCATCGGAATCTTCGTCTGAGGAAACTGCAATAAAATTTGTTTTAATATGACGCGAACAATTATCCTGGATTGAATCTGTCATGTATCATCAGTAATAATGAAACAAACCAGTGATACAATATTTTATTCAAGCGTCAGTTACAAAGACGACCGCGGCCCCTCTACAGGGGCACATACAAAAATAACATTGAAATAAATACATCACATCGAGTACAGCTAAGTGACTAGACTAGTTTACACGATATACACACACTTCCTAGGACACCGATAACGATATTTAAAAGGCATCCATTTATTACGTGAACTGAAAAAGGGAAAGGGTCACATATGCTAGTAAGTAGTAAAAAATTCTACAGTACGCGTATAATAACCCTCTCCCTGTGCCCAGCAGTAGGCATGTTAAAAGAATTTGCATTTATATACACGCCACTTATATATGTCCAAACTACTAAAAATCTGGACTGATTTTGATGATAGTTTTGTATTTAGGTGAATTAATGAATTAGATTGTCAATTTGATCCGCTAAATAATAGATTTCTCTACATTTCCACTGGAACGGGAACTAAACGGATGACACCGCTGGGATCGGCTAGTATTCAGTATATGTTGTATATGTACGTATGTATGAATTTACCATAATTTATAACCCCACTAAAGGGTTGCACGTAATCCCACATAAGTAGTAAATAAGTAGCAGCCCATTAGTAGTAGTAGTCCCACTGCTGGGCACAGGCCTCCTCACTCCGAGGAGCGAGGGTTTTTTTAGAGCATAGACCCACCACGCTGCTCCACTGCGGATTGGCAGGCATAGTACACAAGCGCACTCTCTATTCCTTCACTCTCATAGTCTGATGTGACGGGAATCCGACACGACCGGAGAGAGATCAGGCGCAGGACCGACGGCTTAACGTGCTCTCCGAGGCACGGCGGTGGATCACACCACCAACTTCCCATCTTCGGGCAAATATTGAGAAAATCTTAATAGAAAACTCAACATCAATTTTTGAGTTGACCAGACCCGGGACTCGAACGCAGGACCTCATGTCTGTAGTCGAACATGCTAACCACTAGACCAATCCCACATAATGGGTACGTAATTCCACAAAAGGGTGCACGTGATCGCAAAAAAGAGAGCGTATTCTCAATTAATTACAGGAATCTAGATGTTATAAAAAAGGGCACATAATCCCACAAAAACGGCATGTACTTCTATAAAAGGAGGCACAAAATGTCATGAAAGAAGACGCGTCTTCTCTTAATACAAGAGTACATAACTCTACAAAAGGAGGCACGTAACTTCATAAAAGAAGGCACGAAATCTCATAAAACGAGTACGTAATTCCACAGTAAGGCAACATTAACAGAGAGGGCACCTAATAGAACAAAAAAGGGGCACATAATCATAAAACAAGGGCACATATTTTCACAGAAGGGGAGGACGTATTTCATAAGAGGGTACATGTAATTCAACAAAAATAGGCACGTAAACACGCGAATGGGGGGGTTAAATAAAGCAGCTCGCGTAATGAATGGATGCTTGAATGCCGTTTAACCAATTAATGGTTAATTCATTATCTAACAAAGTTCAACGCACACAAACTACAAAATTCGTTTCGATTATTTATTATACATCGACTTATGGGATTTTAATTTGAATAATGCTATAAGTCAGCGCTGTTCTCAACCTATCGCACGTATTTTTCAAATTAGCCATTACTTTTAAAAAATATATCTATCATATTATATTTTTGGTGGCTATACATATATATCAACGGCCCCCTACGTCAAAAGAGTCAAAAATAAAATCTTAATTATGTTTTAGAAAAAAAAAATGAATGATGAATTAATATAGATTGATAAGTGGGATGATCCAATAATTGGCAAATTACAAAAAACTTCAGCATACCTTAAATCCAAGCTAACTCTTTATACGTCAGGGTCAGTGATATATAAATTGTTTTTTATGTATTTGAATTTAATAATTTTTTTTTCTACTTACCGACTAAAACTAATCCAACATGAGATCAAAAATGTAAAATCATTTAAAACAAAATTTTAATAGACAGTTCCGTTATATATGTATATATAACATACATAAATATATCGATCACGTGACAATTAACCTTTTCGCTGCAGCGCCATTTCTTTTATAACAAATTAAAGATAATAAATACCTATGCCTAGTAGAAAAAAAATACTCAACATTGACTTGTAAAACAATCAATTTATATAAAACATAATAAAGATCAGACTTATTCGTAAATGCATTTACTTATTAACAAACTAATATAAATATATTTAATCTAGACCTAGACTAAATTACACCTAGCAGACACTAAAGATTTGACTACACAATCAACATTAAGCACATTTTTATTTATTCAATTATAATTTTGTTTTAAAAGAAAAAGATAATTTAGTTGAAAAAAATAAAAGGCTTTGTACTGAAAATGGTTTAACTTCTGAAAAGCCTTCTCAAACCTATAGGAAGCTTTTTTAACTAAATTGTACATGTTTATTTGACAAAATAATACAAAGTTGNTAATCCACTCATGCTTCTCAACGCTCTCATCTCTACCGCATTTATTTTACTTTTGTGATTCTTCTGCCATACCCAACTTTCACTACCATACATAAGTGTTGGCACCAACACTCCAGCATGCACTGCAATGCAAATGCAATGTAGTAATATGTGTATAATTAACAAACTACAAATAAACTGTATATGTTTATTTGATAAAGTAATACAAAGTTGTATTTGTGAGACAAAATGCAATGTAGTAGTATGTGTCTCATTAACAGAATACAACAAAGTTGTAAATGTGTAATTGTCAAAATGCAACTAATGAACTACATAGAACAAAGTTATTTGTAGGTGTCTGAATGACAAAATACAATAGAATCTTCTTGTATAAAAGAAAATACTGGCTATATATTTTAAGGGTATATAGCAAAACAAAATCATTATATAAAACAGATATTAAAAATTGTGCTTTGTGTGGAACAAAGTAAGATTGTTTAGTAAAATTTAAATGCAACTTTGAATTCTTATGGCAATAATTCTTACTAATGTCGCATATGTACAGCTCATTTTTAATTAGGCCGACTTTACATTCAACTACCTACAGTATATATATACACAAGTAACATATATAATACAGTCCAATTACTGAAAGTGATATTTCCCCAAATTTTGAGCATAACTTATCCTAATCTGTTGAGATTCATAAGAGATTTCTAAAAGCATAATAAATATATATTGTATGCTAAGAAAATTTAATAAGGAATGAAGAAAAGAGTGACCATAATAGCAATTTTGATGAAATTTTCAATACAGTGTGTAATTTGGTCCAACTCGGTGCATATTATATAGTTTTCATTGTGCTTAAAATAAAAAGACAGGTTGCAAAGGTCATATATATATACACATACACCAAAAGTGTGCATTTATGTTTTATAAGAAATCAGGTAATTTTGTTAGTGAGCCTTAAATTAAAAAAAATATTGATTCCAAGCTTGCAACCTACACTTATTCAGTGTAAACTGTTTTTGGCATTACCCTTATTGCAATACAATCTTAAATGTATAATAATTATTAAGCCTGGAAATTCAGGGATATAAATAGAAATTAGTTGTTCCTGGCAGTATCACCTGCGAAGATCTCCATTTTGTAGAAATATGGGGAAGTCTTCAATTTTTTTGTATAAACTATTAATCAATCCCACCCGAAGACACACAAACAAAGTTTCAACATGATCTGTCCAGCGGTTGATATATATATATATTAAAGATATTGTGTCTTCGCTCAAAACTGAGTTACTATCACTTGTCAGCTTTTCAGTTTTTGAACTGTGAGATCTTATAGAATCCTGTCTCCAATAAATGGAAGACCCAGCTCTGGGTCCGTATTTTTTATCTAATACCTACCATATCTAGTATATTAATGGCACACGGATTATAAAGTGTATATATATGTATGTTGGTCCTTACATAATATTTACCTAATATGATCAGACCTGAAAACCAATTCATATATTTCTAATGCTATCATATTTATATAAATATGTTTAACAATTTGTTTCTTAACTGTCTTTAAATGTAAATAATTTGGTTATTAATCCTATATTGATAATGAATTAAATGAAACTTTAAGAAAGTTAAGTAAAAAGTTTTTGATTAATTGATTATTTTGTGACAGTTAAATGGTTAAATATTAAAACTGTTACCTTTAAGCTAATTAGGTAAGTCTTTATTGACAATCTCTTTGTTGAACGGTGCCATGCTTAAAATCAAATTAAAATGTAACCTATCCATGTCGTAAGCCAGATGAAATTTGGCAAAATGTAACAAAAAAAAAAACCATCAAAATTGGTTGAAAATTGGAAGTTTTTTTATATAAAAATATGTTTTATATTCCTCTTCTTTTACATGATTCACTCATATTGCTATCAGCAGTGTTCTTCAAACATGTTGTGACTATATTTCAATGTATATGTAATTTTTTAAAGATTTATACAACATATATTGATCCATTTATCTTTAAGAAAAATATATAATTTGGTTTCCAGTGCTGAATGTGGGATATATTCATTTACGTTTAAGATAGATGATAATATAACTACATAAACATAGGTCATACAACACCAAAAAGCAATATATATTGAAGACAATTTCAAATTTCTATTACATTTTCTAAATAGACTAGAACTGTTTCTGAACACAGTCAGTTAGTTAATTTTGACTAGTTTTTGTCTTTATCAGAACTCTCACCCAGTTAAGAGTTCTGAATAACAATTAAATACAGTTTTTAAAATAATGTTTATGTCCTTATACATATAGTAATATTCGTTTAATACTTACCTATATGAATGCACTCCAGTTGGTAACACATTATGGGGATTACACTTTCACTAAATATTAATGCATTAAACGAATCACTTGGGTATTTTGGAACTATTTCACTAAGCACTGTGAGTCCATTATATTATGAGCTCTGGTGCTGGGCAGGCTGTGGGCTAGCTAAGTGCAGAGTATGCTGGTGGTGGGGGCGAGGAAGCTCGCGTTGGAAGCAGTACAGCGATGTGATAAGGTGGAGGTGCTTCTGTCCCCACAGCCCCTGTGGTGGTTACTACTTGGGGAGCTGGATCTCGTTCTGGCCGACTAAGTACAGTCAAGGATATATCTTCTGTCATCTCAGATATTGTTACCTGGAAATCAAAATTTGACAAATTACATCAAATAGGCTTTTTTATACATAATATCAAATCTGTCAATATTGAGGTTCTTATGCTAATAGAAACGATGGCTGCATCAGTAAACCAGTAAACCATTAAGGTAAGTAAGATTTTTAGGGTGTTATTGCAGAAAGAGGAATTTTTAGATTAAATGTGTAACAAAATTGAAATATTATACTAAAATGCTCATTTGTCTATGTGTACCACTGAGCTCCTCTTAAACAGCTGTAGAACTTAGACTAATGTTTCAATTTGGTCAATAACATATTTCCATAGGATTGGGCAATGTTTTGTAAACACAGCCAGGAAAAGCTAGTTAATATATTCATCTTCAAATATAAAAATTTAAATTCAAAAATTCTTGTCTGTTCAGGTAGAGTCCTTTACAGAACTTTTGTTGTCATATATGGTTTTTTTCTACATATTATTTCCAATGTACAAACTGATGAGATTAAAGACCTTCGACTCCAGATTTTAAATTAGAAGAGTTCCCTCCACTGCTGTTCTGGAAAGACACCTCGGCTAACTCAGCTAATGTATATCATGTCAGAAGTCTATCAACATTACCTCCCTTGTATCTGTAGCTCGTGTTGGTGTCCTCGGTAAGGGTCTTCTGGCTGTAGAAGACACTCTTTCAGGTGTACGAGGACGGGGTGTGGGTCTCGCCTTACAAACAGTGAATGCACACCCAAGTCCACATACACAGGCCACAGCTGCACACACCATGCCAGCTTCTACTGTACTCTCAGAGAACCCTCCATTGCTTTTCACCAACTGGTAAATGTTTTTGTCACAGTTATTTATTTTTATACTTAGACAATCTCTTTAATTTTCTAATTAAAAAATTAAAGTAGACTTCTACTGTTGCGAGGTATGTTGAAATTTAATTTTTATAGTTATTGTTATTTCTAATACAGTTTATACGATGTAAATATTAAGCTAATGATAAAAAATAAACAGTATGAAATTTGAACATATCTGATTTGTCAATGGATTCAACGTTAATTCAAGTCTAGTGATTTAAGTCAAAGTTGTCAAACATGCACAAATAAGATATGAAAGAGGAATTACATCTCGGTCGAAGTAATATTTGGCTCCAGCTAAGAACACAGTCGCCAGAGCGAAGGACACCAACATGCCGAACTTAAGGTGGGGTGCCATCATGGGCGAGTGGTGGAGCCCTAGGGCTGCGGTCCGCAAGAGGGTATCCGGGGTCACGCTGCGAGCGGCTGCCAGACTCGCGATGGTAGGCTGTGGAGGTTCTGGTGGAATCTCCACGTAGAGGCTGTTTTCATCGTTGTGACGTCTACTGGAGTGGACTGCTGGCATCGGCGGAGGTCTTTGAACATAGTTTATAAAGTGCAATCAGCACTTCATCGCATTTTTAGAGGGTCTCTCTGGTGTAACTGGTGCGAGTATTAATAGAGTAAATTTTAGAAAAAGTTTACCATTAGCATCTACAGCCGTGGCTAGTCAATCTCTGAAAAGCAAGGATATGTTGCCAAGCAAGAACTTTCTACTTTGCTATAATGCTGCATAGAAACCATTAAGAGTAAATGCTAAATCAGCTTAACCCACTGTAACATCACTTACCATCAGGTAAGGTCAAGATGAAGTGCTAACCTGTTAGTAATTAAAAAACACAATATAATTAAGTTACTCTAGCCGAAAAATGAAAAAATCAAATCGCATGGTTCTTTTGTTTTAGTAAAAAAATAAATTTTGGGATTTTTTTGAAGGGAAACTTCTTTAGGCATAAGGGAAAAAAGTTTACGTATAAAGCGCCTGATTTGCATCACGAATATATGCAGCGTTTTAAGCTAATTAATTTGAAAGTTAGGAAGTTTTAATATTTACAAATAACATGTGGCATTTTAATTTAATAATTTAACTCATCATTTAAGAATTTAATATACTATTTTTCCTAAAATGTTAAATAAATATATTTAATGAATATTCCTTTCTAAATTTCAAAAACAAAATTAAATTAATAATTTCTAATATTGACAAATAACATGTGGCGGTTTACAATTTGTCATTTCAGATTTCAATAAAATATTTGTATTAATTTTCGACACTTTTAATATTTGAATGACAATTCATGAAATTCCTAACATATCTTCCCTATTCCCTCATTCTTAAGACGGGAAATTTAAAGTATTAGATTTGTATAAATATAAACAAGACTTAAAAATTTTGCCAAAGAAGTTTCACTTCTAACATGTGTACTTTATACACATGGACTTTTTTGTAATTTTTGATATATTTTGTTTGATAAAAATTTACAAATAACAGTGTAGCTTTGGCAAAATCTATGATTATAGAAGTATAGTCTCTGACAATAGAACATCAATAACGTTCTAAGTTATAATTTTTAATTAATTCATGTCACCCATAATGTCGTAGAGGGCGGGCACGGCGTGGTGCACAGTCGACAGGTGCGAACCGGTGCACAGGCGCCGCCATGCCCTTCCGGCCAGCCGCTGCACACACGCGCCCCCGTGACCTCCCCACACCTATCCCAACAAAACTACAATCAGCAACAAGGGCATGAAGAGATGCTAACTAGAGACAAATCTTGAAGAGAGAGTAATTGGCCTGGTCACACTGCTGGGCATAGGAAAGAGGGTTTATAGGGCATAGACCCACAACACTGCTCCACTTCAGGTTGGCTGGCTACACATACAATACAATACTCTTTATTCTACACTCAATACTTGTAACATAAAAGACATACAAATATACATTAACAAACAGAATTGGAGTCAATAATGCTAAAATAGTTATCTTTTCCAGGAAAACTGCTTGAAGGATGTGTGAGTAAGAATGCAGAAAGAGGTGTACATGAATCTTATTATCGTACAAAAATAACACTCATTATAAAGTAGTACCATCAGTATCATTTTACATTTTAGTTAATTATCTTGCTTGGAAAGGATGTAGTATCACCGTTTTCTTAAATAAATTATGAGTTTGATCATATTTTATATTAATAGGCAATGAGTTCCAAAGATGACTAGTTTGAACGGAAAAGGATTTAGAAGAGAAAGATGTGGAATGTAAAGGAATTTTAAGACTAAGTTTTCTTGTGAATGGAGATGTCAGTTATATGACTGGCTAAGGAACTAAATGTTTTCGGTCAGATATACATGTGCTTTAGCATCAAATAGCACACAGTGGAGAAGTGAAAGAAAATAAGTAACTCATTCTCTCATAAGCTCTCATCTCATAGCTTATCCTATTTATCAATATGTTTACCTTTTTTGGTGTTGCTTTTCTATTTCATTGATTCTTATCAAATCATAATAGTGCTAGAGAATTTAATTCAAATTTTATTAGGAATTAATAATTGAAAAAACTGTGTTAACATCAAGTACTCTATATATACTTGCTATAAAACAAGTATACTTGAATCTGAGTTGATTAATAATAAATGTTTTATTAAGAATTGAAAATTTGAGCATCAGTTATAACATTGTACAGCATATTATGCCTAATAAATTTTATTTATATATATCTGTTTATATGTATGTGTTTATATATATTTGTGCTATACATTTTCCTTGATTAAATTACTGTATATATTTCTTGTATTATTTGTGGTGTATAAATTGTACTCTCTCAATTGGTGAACAGTGATTAGTTGTTAGTTTATCACAAACAGACATACAACCAGACGCGGTGGAAGACGTTTTTTTAACATGTAAGGAATACCTGCTGATAAAGATGAGGGGACGCGGTGGCGGCCGCTGTAGGCGCACTGGCTTCGTTTGTCGATCCAGAAATGCATCGGAGCTTAGCTTTTAATTGCACTTCCCGAAATATTTAATATAAAATAACACCCTATTTTTCCATTAAAATTTCCTTAAAGACATCGCAAATATTACACAAATTAATTGAGACAACAATTGTTATAAATACATTTGTTTCTTCACATTTAAATATTTGCTTTCGCAAATGTTATTTAAAACTCAATATTTCACATTTAACACCTTATGACATTAGTGAAGAGTATATAAATTACATATTTTTGAATAATTTTTTTATTTATTAAATTGATAACAGGATATCAATTCTTTTTGTTTCACTTGACAGCCATTTTTAGGCGGGGTGCTCATCAACAAACAATACTGCCAACTAAAGTAAATTTGAATTCGAATAACTATCGATAGAATCGATAATCACAGAGTAACGATATGTCGGTAACTATATTTTTTGTATTTTTTATTAAAAGGCATATAACTCAGTGTACATTAAATTTTACAAAAAAATAGCTTATAACACAAATAACAAAAATACTGAAATATAAAAGTTATAATAAAAATAATCTTGTTATCAATATGCTTTTAATGATTTAATGGGATGGAAGATACTAAAAGCACAATTGCCACGTATATGTACTTCATATTTTATAAATAAAAATTAGAAGTGCGTGCGTACACAGTACACATGTCAGATGTGAAACTTCTTTGGCAAACAATTTTCAAATCTTGTTTAAATTTATACAAATCTAAAACATTACATTTCCGAGACTTAGAGGGAGGGGAAAAGGAAGATGTGTTAGGAATTTAATTGTCATTAAATGATTAAGTGTCGTAGATTAATACAATTAAAGAAATAAATAAATATAATAATGAAAAATAACAAGGAAAAGTAAATAAACTTAATGAAGAACTTAACACAAAAAACTTATACAGTATATAATTATTTCGACTGTGCTGTGTAAATGTATAAGAGTTTGTATGTACTATGTCATGTAAATGTGATAGATCATAATAAATAAAGAGAACTAAGTAAGCATTATTTCAATATATAATATTAAAGTAGGAATATCAGTTTGTATTTTACGCTATACGTTTCAGTAAGGATTCCATTTCGTCATAATTTAATGGTAGTAAGTAAAAAATTACAATATCTTTGGCCTCGCGTATTTTCAAGGGGAATATATTAAGTTTTCTATTAATTATGTTATACAAATAATTGGACTGTGAGCAGTACTGGTTTTGAGCAAAAGTAGTTCTTAGGAGATCTGTTTTGATATGACTTATCTGTTCCAATTACTGAGAGGTATACAAGGTAAAATTTTATGCTGTCATAGAATGATGTAAGAAATATATAATTTTCTGACTGAAAGCAATCCGGAGCTGAAATAAATCAGTTCGGTAGCACATTTATAAGATTTTAAATATGACCTTTAATAGAGATCTTTGGGTTCTTTTCAATTCAAGAAATATAGTTTTAGCTCCTCCCAAGGCAGTAATACAATAGGAAATATTATATTGAACGAGAGTTAAGTACACCGTATTCAAGATTCTTTTAGAGCCTACATTTCATACATACATACATACATAACATCACGCCTCATTCCCAATAGGGGTAGGCAGAGACAACATCCTTCCACTTGCCACGATCCTTGCATATCTCCTTCGCTTCTTTCATTCTCATTAAACCTTTCATACAAGTTCGTCGGTTTAGAGTACTCTTAACCTGGCCGTTATTTAAAATGTCCTGGATTTGGTCCAGGAACGTTCGCCTCGGTCTTCCCCTTCCAACTTTCGCATTCACTCTTGACTCATAAATCCTTTTTGTCAGTCTCCTTTCA
>JACTOM010000883.1:1511782-1593199 GCA_015832385.1 Elymnias hypermnestra | reverse complement strand
GTCGTCGTCGTCGTCGTCGCTTCAACCGATGGACGTCCACTGCTGGACATAGGTCTCACGTAATGACGTCCACAAGGCCCGATCTTGCGCCGCCTGGCTCCAGCGGCTACCGGCGACCCTCTTTATGTCGTCGGTCCACCTTGTGGGGGGTCTCCCTACACTGCGCCGCCCGGTGCGGGGTCGCCACTCCAGCACCTTCGGGCCCCAACGTCCATCGGTCCGTCGGACTATGTGCCCAGCCCATTGCCACTTCAGGTTCGCGATTCGTAGGGCTATGTCCTTGACTTTGGTTCTGCTACGGATCTCCTCATTTCTGATTTGATCACGTAGAGAAACTCCGAGCATAGCCCTCTACATCGCACGCTGAGCGACTCTGAGCTTTCGTATGAGGCCCATAGTCAGCAACCACGTTTCGGAGCCGTAGGTCATCACTGGCATGTATAAGCAATATAAAACTATAATTTTTTAGTTTCTCATACAGGCTTTAATTAAACATAAGTCACTGGCTCTTAAACTAGATTTAACTGTGCCTTAGAAATTAATGCCCACTCCAGCTATATAAAAGAAGGAAACAAATAAGGTTTAGCCAGTTAAAATAAAACGCCGTAGATATAACATATTTATTCAACTGTCAGTGACTATGACGAAGACAGCTACATACAAAAATAGAATTAAATTACAATATAACAAATATATCACATTGAGTACAAGACCAGGTCTAATAAGTTTACACGATATACACACACTTTTTAAGACATCATACCCTAAAATAATATTAGGAGTACCCACTTATTAAATGAGTGTAAATAGAGGTAGAAAAGGATCTTATTATAATCAGTTATTTAACATATGCATATTAATGACTTCCGGTGAGCGGCGGTGTTGTGGAAAATGTTGGTAGCATTGAAAAGGAGGGGACTGGTGAAGAGGCAAGGGTATAGGAAAGTATCGTTGGGATATACATAAATTGTTGAAATATTATAAAGTTTCATCAAGTTTTCTTTAATTTACACTCATTATCCAATATATATATCATATTCTTTAACAAGAAAATAGCATCGATATTGAAGCACGGCTTATGAGAATTGATTACTATCTTATTTATGATAAATACTTATATCTACGACGAAAAATAGTATCTGTAAAAAATCCTCGATATAAAGCATAAAAGTCAGACTCATTTGTAAATACATTTACTTATTAGCAAATTAATATATTTCTTTATACTAGAGAGAAATTAATTATACTTAGCAGACAATATAGAATCATAATTATTCTAAGCATATTTATTTAAAAAAGGATAAAGATTATTTATTTGTTTATTATTACTTACAGGTAAGCGCGTGACTGTAATATCACCCGATGGTATTTGATGAGACAGTCTAAGATGGTAGCTCCCAAACCTGTTAAGAGGTAATTTGCCTCTTATGGTTACTAAACAGCAATACATTAGAACTCGACTGTATTGCTTGGTGGGGCGTCTTTGCTGGGATAGGGGTAAACAGAAATCGAAACTTTCCACTAGTCCAGAGTCAGACCAATTAGAAGAGGACATTTTATGAAGTTGCCCTTCAAATCAAGTACCTCTGGTAGCGAAGCAGGTTCTTGACCCATTGCTTCGTTAGAGGTCTCGGGTTCTATTTACAGTAGACCGAGTTTCGGAAATTGTATTTTCTATTTTGTTTGACTATAAATATTATAAGCTCCGGTGATGGACAGGTAGTAGACTATCTAAGTTCAGAATACGGTGGTGGTGGGGACGACGGTGCACGTGGTGGCAGCGATACAGCAATGTGATAAGGTGGGGGTGCTTCTGGGGCCATCACCCCTGATGTAGTGGCTACTCGAAGAGCTGTACCTTGTTCCGGCTGACTTAGTACGTTCAAAGATATGTCATCTGTTGTATCAGATGTTGGTACCTAGAAATTAGATTCAAAATTTGACAAATAACATCATATAGGTTTGAAAAGGTCTTTCTAGTACAATCTGTCTCGACAGATCCAATGTTGGTAAATAAATTCAGTCACTCTCTTGCCAATTCTGTGTGATAGTGATCATCTACCAAAAAATACCAACTGAAATATATTGAGAATATAGTGCGCCGAAAACGGAACGTGGAATATTTGATAAATAATAGTGCAATGCTGAGGGTAGACAGATTCTGCTACTCACAGTTGTACGTGACGCAACAAACCTATACGAGCAACGTCGTGATCACGACCTATGTAACTAACTTGAGACATTGATAAAATATATCACATATAGTGCAGAAGTTGATCGTGGTAGACATTACCTCTCGTACATCAGCACCTCGCGTAGGTGTCCTAGGTAAGGGTGTCCTGGTAATAGAGGACATTCTGTCAGGAGCGTGGGGGCAGTCCGTGGTCCTCTCTCTACACATGGTGAAGGCACGACTTAGTCCACACACATACGCCACGGCAGCAAACACCATGCTAGACTCCATCGTATACCTCCCGTTACTTCTCACCAACTGAGAAATAGTATTATCACAGTTGTGAAGATATACATACCATTTCCATAACACTCATTCTCGCTTTGCACTGGAACGAATAAGCTAGTTTTGAGGGACAATTTTAACCAACTGGAAAATACTCCCACAGTGTTTTGGATGTAATGCCTCAGTTAGGATTTTCCTAGAAGGATTTAATAGAAGCATTATACCTACCAATAAAATGTATATTAATTTACTTCGATGCTTACTATATTTGATATGCTAGATTGGTTTCCCGATCATATAATTGGTTTCCGTTCTTCTGTGTCTTTCTCTCCATCACCTGGCAGTGTTGGCAAACTTACGTTGCAACGAACTTTGTTAATCATTAATGATTGATCAATCATCGATGATTTTACAACTTTGGTATTATTCCTTCCTATTCTATTTTATTTTTTCATTTAAATTAAACCACAAAAGTTTAAATTGAATACATTTATGAAAGATTTTATTACCTCCTGTGTAGCTGCAGCTCGTGTAGTAATCCTGGGCAATGGTGTCCTGATAGTCACACTCCTGGAGTGTCCTCCAGGAGTTTGGGAGCTTGACGTGGGCCTCGCCCTGCACACGGTGAAGGCACAGCCCATCCCGCACACCCACGCAACAGCAGCAAAGATGATTCCAGCGTCCACAGTACTCTCGGAAAACCCCCCATTTCTTCTCACCAACTGAGAAATGTGATAGGTATATATTGGTGAAGGTGTACTCAGAACTTTTCTAAGCAGTGTAGGTGGAATCCTCTTTGCTTTTCACTGAAATGAATGGGACAGTTTTTTGGTGAAGTATAAACAACTTGTAAAAATAAGATAGCTAAAAAGGAATTACATGTTGATCGAAGAAATATTTTGCTCCAAGCAGGACTGCAGGTGCAAGAGCGATCGACACCAATATGCCAAACTTAAGGTAGGGCACTGTATTGGGCGAGGGGTTGAACTCAAGGGCTCCAGTGTCCGGGTTCACGCTACGAGCGGCTGCGATTCTGGCGACGGTTGTCTGAGAAAGTTCTGCTGGAATCTCAACGGAGAAGCTGTTCTCATTGTTGTGTCGTCTACTGGAGTGGACTGCAGGCATCGGCGGAATTCTTTAAAAATAACAATGTACAATCAACAATCGAAACCTAGAGTAGCTTTTTCTCAGCTTGGTGGCCTCACTGGAAAATGGTGCGAATACTCGCTTCGCTCGCAGAGTCTCCAAGTTGGTTACGCTACAGGACCAATGATGTAAAAACTACCAAGTAAATCACCTCTTTAGAGGAAATTCGGGAATATAATGAGAATTTCTTAACAGCACATACCGAAATGTACAATAATATTGTTTAAATACTAATTAATTTACTAACTACTACTAACCTGCAGACTTTTCAAACCCAAAATTTTTTAATATATCGGTGCTCTGGATTAAAAAAAAAATGTGTGTGGGTACAAAGTACATATGTCAGAAGTGAAACTTCTTTGGAAAACTAATTATCGTTAAAATATGAAAAATGTCAAAAATAATACAAANGTCCAGGTTCACGCTACGAGCGGCTGCGATTCTGGCGACGGTTGTCTGAGAAAGTTCTGCTGGAATCTCAACGGAGAAGCTGTTCTCATTGTTGTGTCGTCTAATGGAGTGGACTGCAGGCATCGGCGGAATTCTTTAAAAATAACAATGTACAATCAACAATCGAAGCCTAGAGTAGCTTTTTCTCAGCTTGGTGGCCTCACTGGAAAATGGTGCGAATACTCGCTTCGCTCGCAGAGGCTCCAAGTTGGTTACGCTACAGGACGAATGATGTAAAAACTACCAAGTAAATTACCTCTTTAGAGGAAATCCGGGAATATAATGAGAATTAATTTAATCTCTTTAACTAATCCCTGGATTAAAAAAAAAGTGTGTGGGTACAAAGTACATATGTCAGAAGTGAAACTTCTTTGGAAAACTAATTGTCGTTAAAATATGAAAAATGTCAAAAATAATACAAATAATTTATTGAAATCTCAAACGACGAATTGTAAATAAAAATGCCAAGTGTTTTTATCGATATTAGAAATTATTAATTAATTTTGTTTTAGAATTTAAAATCTAGAACAGTGAATTTATGAAATATATATATTTTATGAAAAATATTATATTAAATTATTAAATGACGAGTGCCAAATTAAAACGCCACATGTTATTTGTTAATATTAAAACTACCTAAACATCAAATGAATTAGCATAAAAAACGCTTCATCCATACAATTTTTACCCTCATGCGCCTAAAGAAGTTAGTTTCACTTTAATAATAATAAACTTCAACATTTAGTTACAGCAGAATCCTGAATAATCCATATTTTCTTACATAAAAAAACATATGTTCAAATCTGCTGCTGAGAGTCCACAAAATAGTTATAGATTGATAAAAATTGTTTGCGTACTTTTGAAATGGATTTCTTGCAAAATTAGAAAGAAAAAAACGTTTATTCAAAAATGGTGTAACAAAACAGCATCCTTGCATATTTAGCATTACTGTTTGTAACACCACCTTGAAAGGGTTTACAGCTCAGTATATTATGGTGTATTGTAGAACAGACGACGCTTATTTCTAATTGTGCCACTCTTCTCCCCGAGCAGATATATTCAATATATTACTGTCTGCAAATAATACAGTAGTTAATGCGTGTCACCCATAACGTTGGAGCAGGCGAACACGTCGTGTTGGGAACTGTTGCACGGATGCCGTCATGCCCTTTCGACCTGCCTCTCGCACAGCACCCTCGGAACCTCGCTAAGCCTGGCCACATAACAAAAAAGTCCTAGAGTTACAGAAGTGCAGTGCAGTGATACCAAACCAACATAGAGTAGATAGCTTTGTGGTATCTCTATAATTAGTTAATCTGTAATTCAGATAATACCCGTCAACTTCAGCTTACGAGTGGAGGGCGAAACTGTGTGCAACGATGGCGTCCTCATCAATTTATTGATAATTACGAAAAAATAAATCTTGAACCATTCAACGGAAGAATATGTTCTCATCAGGTAACTTGGCCTTATTCGTAAATATTCGTAAATATGGTTTTTTTTTAAACATGAAAATGTTTATGTACAATGTTAAATGACGGACGACCCAATGTTCTGACTCCTGATATTCAGTTGAGTATTCATTTACGATTAGGGACCGACTTAAGTGCTTATAATTATTAGTAAAGAAATTATGGTATATGATAAAAGGTTTATAATATATACAATTACACATTCCTATCCATAAAGAGTAAAATTAAATAGATTATAAATATTATGTAACAATTGCATTAACGGTATAATGAATAACAACTTACGTAAAGTTGCGACATGATAGGACATCGCAATTTTGTGTTAATTCAACACAAAATTGCATTTTAATGTAAAAACTACCTTGGCTATGTGTTGAATACAACCAAAAAGCCGTGTCGAAAAATATATTTAATTTTATTTAATGTACAAATCCATATTTACTGGACTACTACTTACTTATTATTTTACTTAAATTTATAATTTTAATATCCCGGCAGTGTGAGCGTATCAATATTTTTCAACAATAAAGTTGTTATATTTACTATTCGTTACGGACATCCGGTTGTTAATTTTTAAAATATAAAGTTATTGGGGATTTTTTTTTCCTTTTACGGAGTAATAGTGTACTTTGGCTATACTCATTGTGCTTTGATAATTGACTACGTGATCGGTAAGGTCCTTTCAGAGCTTTGATGACATGTTTTGTAAGGAGCTCATAGTGATTTATCTTAGACCTTAGATTACGTGGAAAACATTTAGAGATAAAAGATTACCTCATTAGATAGAAATGAACATTATACCAAACTTCATTCCGCATTAAAGATGGTGGTGGAGTAAATAGTATAGTTAAGTTTTAAGGAAATGGCATCGCAGTATACTAAATAGACGACAGCCCTGAGCGCTCAGTGTATATCGGAACACACCCGTGAAAATATAGGGCATGACATCAGCAATAACTGACGTCATATCTTTTTTTAAATAATATAACCGTTCCCGCTCCGTTATATACAAAAACCTTTCTCAAGAATCAATTTGGGTAATTGGAAAATCCGTTCAGCAATAAGGATTTCCAGGTGTTTGATGCATTATTACGAACAGACAGAAGGCGAAGGACTTTGTTTTACAATATAAAAAGATACCTGCTGATGAAGATGAGGGGACACTGTAGCAGCCGTTGTAGGCACACTGGTTTCGTTCGTCTATCCAGAAATACATTGGAAATCAGCTTAAAATTGCACTCCCCAAAATATTGACTACACAATAAAACCTTATTTTTTCATCAAAATTCCTTTACAGACATCGCAGATATCAAAATATTTGTTTTTGTAATTTTATATAAAATACAATTTTTCATATTATGTTTATTTATAAAATTGATAAAAGGGCAGCAATGAGTTTTACTTGACAATCATTCTAGACAGTGCTCGTGAACTAAACAAACAATATAAGCAACTAGTGCATGTAAAACATCGATAGACTTTGAACAGTATCGATAGTCACATATGGATCTTAGATTTTGTTATATTATTTAATTTACGATGTTTATAAGACAACATTCGAAATTAAAGTATTAAAAAATATCCACTTAAATCGGTAAAATATAATAGACATATTATGACATCATCTACAGCTTACAGCCTACGCCTAAAGACGATCACCTTTTGACATAAATCAATGTAATTTAGGTGAATTATCAAAAATTACAAAAATTGTTGTGTCTTTGTAAATTATTTGAAAAACCAAATTGTGATAAACTAATTGGCCCTTTCACACCAACAAATTAATTGTTAATAAATTACGAGCGTAGGACTATTTTAATAGGATTAGTAGAGACATGTGAAATACGGTAATTAAAAGTAACGATATTTAACGTACTCGTGAACCGAAACTTGAAGTGCAACTAATAACGAAAAATCAATATTATAGAGATATTACAGTTATCATACAAATCAAGATGTTTGTTTTATGATCTGTTACAAATAAATGGAAACTTTGTTATATTGATTTAAAGTATATTCTTCAATAACAATATTATCTATTATATAGCAAGCTATTTTTAAAAATACTGAAATTTAGGATAATCAAAGATTAATTGATTTTTAACATATATTAACATTGCCGTCTTTACTGTGTAGGTAAATGCAAAATATTTGCATGGAAACCATATAAAAACTTTTGAATGAGTATGTATAAAATATGATGAATGCAGTGTTTGAAATCTTACTTAATCATAATTTATAACAAAATTCGAAACGTTAATTATATATCCTAATTTAAAGCTTTTGTTAAATAATTATACTAAAATAATTATACTAAAATAGAAATTATTACGTCATTTGAAATAAATAATTATAAAATTCTATTTGAATACCTTAAAAATTTAATTTTGAGAATGAATATTGTTAAAGAATAACGATTTTTAAATTTACCGCCTTATTACAATCAATTTGTGTAGATTGGTATAAGAAATCTACCTACTTCCGGAATTTTCTCGAATTTACTGTTCGGAAACTGAGACAAATGTAGTTGACAGGGTATAAACTTATTTGACAGTATATATTTTATAATGTCCACAGTTGAATCGTTTTTGGTAAAGTCGTGATTGTAGAAAAATATTTTGATATACCTAGCACTTTATCAAATAAAGTTTTCATCTGGAGTGGTAAAGTAAAAATATTTCTTTCTAAGTTTTTAAACGATTAANAAGTATATGTATCAGTAAAGTGCTATATATAATAACGACCAGCTTTAGTGACAGGTCACAATGCACAAAAGATTTCAAGTTTAATCAAACCGTCGAGTACCGCGTTGTGATACGTAGTCTGCTTTTGATATTGCACCTAATTTAATAATTAACGATGTCATTTAATTAATTAATTATTTAAAAGTGAAAACGTATATATGCATTGAAATAGGAATTGTAAATGATATAAAGTGACATATTTTAGAGTGAAGTGGCTCAGTTTATTTGTGTGTAATTTTTTATGCTAATTTAAAGTTAGTGACAGCATATTGTAAGGTGTTATTGAAACCATAATGTTGATCGCCCCGGCGTATGGGCAGTCTAAAAGCCACCAAAAAGACCATGCCAAACCTTTTTGTCGATGTTGGAATAAGAAGCGACCAACGTCACGGGCTGCACGAAGCGCCTGCTCTTGTGGAGAAACAAATAATAGTAAGTGCTTCAACTAAATCACTTTAAGAACCATTGTTATGAAAAATTTATTACTTGAAATCACGTTTATCACATTATGATTTTTCAAGAGTTCTCACGATTTATTGTGTGATGCCCAAATCCAAATACATTTTATTAAATAGCGTGTCAGTTTACTTGGCTTGCTTTGGGCAACATAAAGCTCTTTTTTATAGTTTATATACATTTATTTAGAAGATATCAAATACTTATTTTTAATGTCAAGTATGTTAGAAACTAACAGCTTGTTATAGTGGTATTTTTCTGTGATAAAAGTTGTGTTGTGTATTTTATATTTTGTAAAATATATAGATTTGTATACAAATATAGTGTAATATTTTTAGAATGTCCTATAACATATAGCATAGTTTTCGTAATGGTACTATTAAGGTTTTTTGATGTCCCCCTCTCTTATATAGCCTATTGTATTTTTTATTGATGACATGTTAGTGCTTGACTGTGATAACACCTGATGGTGGGTGATGATACGATCTATGATAAGTGTGCTGATCTGCTAAGAGGCATTTTTTACATTTTATGGTTTCTGCACACTATCATGCAGGAAATTAAATCACTTTGCTTGGGAGTAAGTTTTTGCTGGTACGGTGGTAACTAGCCTTGACCCAAGCATCCCACCAGTCCAGACTCAGATAAATTATAAATTAGTGTCTATAAATATAGTGTTTTTCATATACTCCTTAAAAGTTGGAAAGGAATACTAAATGTCAGGGGGGGTGTTAAATACAAAAATATTACATATTACCATTCCTTTATTTTAGTCACCACTATCATATTAAAAGGTAAGGAAACAGCAACTTATTAATGTCCCACAGCTGGACTTAGTTATAGGATAGGTCTTTTTGTGTACTATGCTTGCCAACACACAATGTAGGGGCATGGTGGGTCTATGTTCTAAAAACTCCTATGAGTGAGAAGGCCTGTGATCAGCAATGGGATGTTAATAGGCAGCTCACCTTTTTTAGAAACTATGAGAGGTAAATCACCACTTATCAGGTTAGTGTACTGTCAACTTAGATTGTATTAACACCTATCATTAGGTGATATTACAGTCATAACTTGTCAGAAATAGAGAAATAAACTGTTCTAGATTCTGCTGTTTCTTAAATAAAATTTTGCAAAATTTTTGAATGTCCAGCATCAATTTTTATAAGTTAATTATCTTTATTTACAAATAGTTCAGGAATGGAAGTGGGATACCTCAGATGGGTCTACTTGGGCAGTAATCAGTGAAGATAAGAAGCAAATCACCTTTCATCCTTTCTACAGTTCTGGCACTGCAGCAGCTAAAGGTGACACTCCATTGGTTCACGATTATCATTATTACTGGGAAGTGAAGATGGTTACAGAGACTTATGGAACTGATATAGTAAGTTACTTGATCTCAAACTCTTATGTTGTTTGTGTCTTGATGTCATATTGTTTACATGAACTTCTATGTCAATAAGGACTCATTATTGAACATTTTTCAAAATTAATTAATATAATTCAATGTATTTGTTTTCTTTATTATGAAATCTGCAATGTGAAGACATTGTATACTTAATATCAAGAGATTTAGTTAGGTTTCAGCTGTTCAGTAAATGCTGAAAAAATTTACGAGTGTAAACATTTTACAATACCTCAATAATTGGTGTTATCTACTACACTCAGAGTTTTTAATGATTATTACTTATTTCCTATATATTTATTTATAGTTAGTGCTTAATTAATTTTTTTAAAAGAAATTAATTAAAAAATTGTAGAGGAATAAATCATCATTTAAGCAATAACTTTTTGTATTGCTATGTCTTTACTGGGTATTGACCTCCTTATTGAATTGGAAAAAGTCTTGGAACTTAAACCCACTAGTTTTAATTATTGTGGGTAGGATAATTTGACATTATCCATACATGACTTATTCATTGACTTATTAATATGACAATATCTATAATTATGCATCCATTTGAATTCTTATTCACTAAAGTGTTTTAACTTTTGCAATGTATACACTAAGAATGTATTTCACCATATTCCATCTATCTATTTTCATATATTATAGGTGAAGCAGCAAACAGCTAGTGTGGGTATATAATCAAATGTAGAACATCTAAAAGATAATTATATGCATTGTGTGATTAGTAACCAAATAAGATTGGTCTGGCAATCATTTAATATATTGTCATCATCTATTATAAATTTTATTATCTATATGTTATTTTTTACTTTAAAAATTTCCTACTTGAATTTATCAGTAGCTAATTTGTAAATCAAATTTCTCATTGTATCTTTACAATAATTTCTCACATTGACAGTTGATGCTCATTTCTTAACAAATAATAATGAATCTCCTAGGATATGTCACTTCAAAATTAAGAAAAATGTTTGCCTATGATTGCTAGCATTGTCCATAAAGTTGTAATTCAAAGATTTTGCCACGACTTAACTACCATAGGCTTAACTGTTTCACAAGGTTTCTAAAGTGTCACTCCAAAGGTATAAGAAGTTTTACTTCAAAAAGCAGGCAAACATTTGCACAGATGTTTCTATCATCAACAAGAAGTTGCATTAAAGATCATAGAAAAATTTGCAGGTCTTTTCCCACATTGTCTCAGTAGTTTCACTTCAACATACAGGAAAATATTTGTTTAAGGTTTCTTTAAACTTAATAGATAGCTTTATTTATCATCATTGTGGTTTGAAAGGTGATGAAAGACAGACTCAAATTCATAACTTTGAACATCGGGGAGAATGAGATAGGAAATATTATATACAATGTTTGTTACGTTTCTGTTCTGCTTCGTGCTCTCACTAGGGATGTCGTAAATACAATGAAGTATCGATATATATATTTTAAATATCAATATCGATATAAATATTTTTATTAAAAATATCGATATATCGGGATACAATACGGACAGGTAGTTAAAGTTGAAACTGTTAACTGCTAACTGTAACAGTAACTGCTAACTGAAAAACTAAATTATAAAACAGTCTACCAAAACTAAAAAATACATAAACTACAATTTGTAACAAAGAAGGGAGTATGAAAAGTATTCCTTCTTAGGTTTTTTTTTTATTCTTAAAATTTATAAATGTTTATTTGTCTGTATAAGTATCGATTTTCATACTTTTTCGATACTTGGAATTTTATATCGATATATCAAAGTATTGTATCGGATCGGTAACGTGGTCGCTGACTATAGGCCTCATGCGGAAGCTCATAGTCACTCAGCGTGCGATGGAGAGGGCTATGCTCGGAGTTTCTCTACGTGATCAAATCAGAAATGAGGAGATCCGTAGCAGAACCAAAGTCAAGGACATAGCCCTACGAATCGCGAACCTGAAGTGGCAATGGGTGGGGCACATAGTCCGACGGACCGAAGGACGTTGGGGCCGGGCGGTGCTGGAATGGCGACCCCGCACCGGACGACGCAGTGTAGGAAGACCCCCCACAAGGTGGACCGACGATATAAGGAGGATCGCCGGTAGCCGCTGGAGCCAGGCGGCACAAGATCGGGCCTTGTGGACATCATTTCGTGAGACCTATGTCCAGCAGTGGATGTCCATCGGTTGCAACGACGAAGACGATATCAAAGTATTGAATATCGCTCCAAAATCATATCGACATATCGATGTATCGATATTTATTCAACAAGCCTAGCTCTTAGCACTCGTGTCTACTAAGGCATAGTGGGTGTTAACATGAAATTATTACTAAACCCTACAATTATCCTCTAGGCGAAATTTTGCGTTCTTGTCGTTAATTTAAAGCCAATATTTTTGTTAGGTTCATTTCTACCGTGTGTGAATTGTGCATAAGATGTTTTTAAATTGTGAAAGTAACTAATCTAGCAACTTATTTCATTTGCATACTAAATTAATTGAATGTTATTGTATAACGTTCATGTTAATAGATTTTATGGTTATAAAAAGCGGAGAAATATTTTCAGATGGTTGGCATTGGGACAAACAAAGTCAACATCAGGGACCCTCAGTTCAAGTTCACATCACTCCTGGGACAGGATGAGGAGTCCTATGGGTTGTCGTACACTGGCACAGTGCGACACAATGCGACAGTGTGTCGTGACTCCATGGGTTTCTGTCGCGGCAGTATCGTGGGTGTGCGCGTCGACTTATGGCTAGGAACGTTAGAATTTTACCTCAATAGAATACCTCAGGGTAAGTATTGGTTTTAAAGTGAACCTTTTTTTTACCATCTCCTGTTATTTTTTCATCCATATATTGCATGTCTCATTTTTTCCCGGCAGCAAAGTTATTATATTATCCAGGTATCTATTGACTCATCACGATGTCTCTAGAACCATAAGGCGTGGAGACTTGAAATTTGGTAGGAATATTCCTTTTAAGGAGTAGAGGTCAACTAAGCACGGATTTTACGAAATTCCACTGGCAAGGGGGTTGCGGGGGTGTTAATTAAAAAATCAAATTTTGACATAAAAAAAATTCAAACTGCACCTTTACAGATTTATGTAAAACTTGATCAAAATCTTTTATACTTAAAGTAAATTTTTGAAAATTTCATCCTCAAAGTGCAGTATGTTTCTTATTTGTCAAACAATTTGCCTAAATTAATGAAAATGACACCAAAAAAACATTCTACGCAGACGAAGTCGCGGGGTAAGAGCTAGTAGAATATATATTAGAATTTGTCAATCGCTGACAATTATGTCAAACGTCGTAAGGTTATTTAAAAAAAAAGGTTATCAAATACACTAAGGAGGTTACATAATCTTTCATACAAACTTTCTCTTGATTAAGCTCAGCACAAAAAGAAAATTAACAAACGATGAAAGGGTACAAAATCATTGATTACTGAGCAGTATTGTATCATTAAGTTATCGAAATACCTATATCATTCATTGAACATTTATACATTTATTGAAATTTCAATGAAAAGCATGCTTTTGTTTCATTAAAAACGAAAGATATTTTTTTTAAACTAACCTAACCTTAAAAATGACGATTGTTAAATTTAGGTTAGGTTAGTCTTTTTTGTTGCGGTGGTGTTTTCCAGCAACTATAAAAGGTTTATAGGCTTAAGGTCACCGGTCATGCCGGACTCCTACCGGCTAAAAATAACCCGCCAGCCTACAAATAGGCTTATTGAAAAAATATCGATATATCGATAATATTTTTTCAAGTATAGATATTTTTATGCGATATTTAAGATTTTGATATATCGATATCAAAGTCCAAGTATGGAAAAGGTATAAAGATCGATATTTTTACAGGCAACCAATAAACATTTTTAATTTTTGAACAATCAATACTTTTTCATACACCCTTCTTTTTTTCAAATAATATATTGTTTTTTTTTTTTATATTTTTGGTCGACTCAATATGCTGTTTTATTGGTTTTAAGTTGGTAATTCAGTCCGTCAATTTGAAGCTTAACTGCTCTTTCGTGTTGATGACAATACTGACTTATGTTTTATAAACACATTTTGCACTTGACTGAGTACTTAGTTTTCAAACAATCAATCGATAATCGATTGAAATTAATGTATATTGATTAATATTTATCTAGAAATGTAAGATAACTGAATTAGCTTAGGCCAAGTAAACTAACTTTTAGAGCATAAATATTCTTTGTTAAACCATGCCGATACATTGATATATCTATATTTTTTTAACAAAAATATTAATATCGATATTGATATTTTCAAAAAAAATCGATATGATATATATCGATACTTTATTACATTTCGGACATCCCTACTTACAAACTGTAACAAGCGGTGACGTGACAGGTTAGCTAACTGAAACTAAAGTAAAACAGCACGTCATCAGTGACTCCCCGTGAGGGGCCCCTACCATGATCCTTAAGATCGAGCTACCTATGGGGCAGCGCGGAGGCGCGCCGCCCAACAACCTACGGGGCCTCAATCAACGGGACGGCCCTCGCGGTCCGCCGTCCCAGAGGCCAGTCCTAAGGGGGAAAACGGCGGTCGTGAGCGGCGCTTCGTCGCCCCGGGCGCCTACGATGGAGGGCGTGGGCGACGGAATCTACCTCCCGACACCTCGTCTCCGAAGGAAGCCACCACATTCCAATACTCCTCCCGCGACACCATCGTTTTCACGACGGTAGGCAGAGTGAGGTCGGCCGACCCTAATACTGGCCGAATAGGGCAGATCTCTGCTCTTCCCAACTGGGGCACACCACAAGCGTGTGCTCCGCCGTGTCAATGACGGATCCACACTCGTGGCATTCCTCAGTAACCTCCCTACGGCCCCCCTGCGTAGATACCTCCCAAAGTACCCGTGCCCCGAGAGAATCTGCGCCAAGTGAAAAGTGATCACGCCATGAGCCGTGAAATTGGATGTGGCTGTGTTAACGACACGGCCGTTTGTTGTACGTGAATATGTCTCATAACGGGGATTTCCACTCCACCGCGCGCGATGTGTTACTGTCCTTACTTAGCGTAATAAATTCTTTGAGCCTTTAGTTGAATTTCGGATGGCGGCGATAGATATATAGCAACACTTATAACAACACCAAACTGTATCCCCCGATTTTGTTACCATTCGCTTTTTTGAATTGCCTCCCTTTGTTAATACGAAAGTACCCGAAAATGTATCAAATACCGGTGATCGGTTAATTACACAATATATAACATCGATTGTGCAATCTGTATATTTTTTTCACCTATAAATACGTTTAAGAGTAAATTAATCGTGCTCGTTTAAAAGTTAATGTAGTTTTATTTCTATGACCGAGATAAACGCGTCAACATTGTAACAGACACAAAAATTTACCTCGTAATTTATATTTTTTGTAGGTATGTATGTAAAAAGTTTATTGAACTTAGATACTGAACTATCAACTGTTAAATCACGCGTTTAAAAAATATTTTTACACAACTAAGTATATATAAGATGAATCTATGATGAATGGCAATATTTTGATAGATGGGGAACAAGTGGAAGAGGTGAAAGAATTTGTATACTTGGGATCTAAATTTACAAAAGATGGAACATGTGAAAGTGATATCGAAAGGAGAGTGAATGCAGGGAATATGGTAAATGGTGCTCTGCATGCTTTTATGAATAGCCAGATGGTGTCTCAAAGGGCTAGACTGGCAGTGCATGCTGGAGTGTTGGTGCCAACACTTATGTATGGTAGTGAAAGTTGGGTATGGCAGAAGAATCACAAAAGTAAAATAAATGCGGTAGAGATGAGAGCGTTGAGAAGCATGAGTGGATTAAAACTGAGTGACAGAGTAAGAAATAGTGTGATAAGAGAACGTTGTGGTATAAAAGAAGACGTAGTGACTAAAATTGAGAAAGGTATGCTTAGATGGTTTGGGCATGTAGAGAGAATGAATGAAAGGAGACTGACAAAAAGGATTTATGAGTCAAGAGTGAATGCGAAAGTTGGAAGGGGAAGACCAAGGCGAACGTTCCTGGACCAAATCCAGGACATTTTAAATAACGGCCAGGTCAAGAGTACTCTAAACCGACGAACTTGTATGAAAGGTTTAATGAGATTGAAAGAAGCGAAGGAGATATGCAAGGATCGTGGCAAGTGGAAGGATGTTGTCTCTGCCTACCCCTATGGGAATGAGGCGTGATGCTATGTATGTATGTAAGTATATATAATAGTAGCTAAAATGGAGATGAAGTTAGAGATATAAAATTTGATAACATTAAAAAAGGTTATAGTTAGTTAACCTTAAAAGATATCGAGGACGTTTACTTTTTAAGGGATACCATTCTCTCATACACGATTGTTGAGTAACTGTAACCGTTTTCAGACGGCACGTTACGTTACGTTAAAATATTACGTAACCAGCACGTTACGTAATATTTTACAGCCTTTAGTCTTCCTTGATGAACAAGCTATACAAAGCTTTGAAAAATTGTTTTGTTTTTCAAAATTTTAAACTCAAATATGATTATAAAAATGACTAGGTTCTTCTGGGTGTTAGATGGGAGCCTTGCTAATGAATCCCAAACTTGTGATTGACAAAGGTCAGCGTATAGGGTTTGAGGAAATGAAAGAAGGAGTCCTCTCACTTATGGTGTCCTTATTGACTTTCACCTAATGACTTTGCCTGTGTGTACAAACATGATAGCTCCATAACCTATGATCTACTTGATAATGCTGCTTTAATGATACTCGGGTGTCAAAGTTTAACAAGTGATTAAACCGTAAGATAAGGTGGATGTCTTTTATCGTGATACTTGCATAATTAAAACTGTTTATACCTCATATGAGAGGCAGCACTAAGTTTCCCATTGTAGAATAGGAACTGACATACTTGATTGTTCATATCAAGTCGTTATGGGGGAAGGAAAACATGGTAAGGAAACCTGCATATCCCGGGAGTGATTGTGGGCAATGTGCGACCCACCGAGTCAAGCATGGTGGGTCTACACTCTAGGAACCCTCTCTGCTATGAGCGAGGAGGCCTGCATCCAACAGTAGGACTTTACTAGACTGTCAATTACCTTTTTATTCCTCATATGATATATTGATTCAGTAATTTATTTACACTGGTTACATTAACAATACTGCTATTTTATTTATTTATTTATTTATACACTTTATTGCACCTTAAAAGTAATACATTATAATAAACTTAACTAAATAGAGAAAGAAAGTACAACAGGCGGTCTTATCGCTTAATAGCGATTTCTTCCAGACAACCTTGAGTTTTAAAAGCTGTAAGTAGCGAAGAAGGAAGGTAGGCAATAACATAAACATACACACAAATAACTACATCCCAATACATATACAATAATAGATATATATCAACATATTAATATATATAACATACATAAACTTACATATATGTGAATATATACATATAATGTCGTCAATACTTAATTCTTCTCCAAGAGATAGTGTTTTTTTTATCTAGAGCTATCATTAAAAAAGGTTATAGTTAGTTAACCGTAAAAGATAAGATATGCTATCGCGGGCTTTTTACAACTTTTTTAAGTGGACCAAATCCCATTATTGATATGGAACTTTAACAGTTGCAACGTAAGCTCTCAAAAGGAATACATATTTCCCCTTTTTGCAACATTTTTCATCAATAGTCATGACGTGGTTTTACAGCCTTTCTCGATGCTGGGCTCTCAAAATTTTAATAGTTTTTCAATAAGATTCACTATATTCTGAATTTAGCCAATTTAATCAAACCTACTCTTCACCTTTATAAACTTTTGTTAATCGTATTTAAAGGATACCTGTCGAACCGATTTTAGTTTCTTTTTCATTTCACTGGAATTGTACCGAGTAGGATAGGTTTCGAGTGGTGAGGAATAAGCTTTGGTCAACGTTATCTATATATGGGGTGAGCGGTAGTCTGATTCAAGCATTGAAGTCTCTCTATAAGGGTTCTAGTGCTTGTGTCAGAATAAACGGGGCGTACACGGAGTGGTTTCCTGTCGAAAGAGGTGTTCGACAGGTATGTGTTGAGTCTCCATGGCTCTTCAACCTATTCATGGATAAGTGTTTGACAGATTTAAATGAAAGTATGTATGGGTTAAGAATGAATGAATTACCCATCAAATGTTTACTCTACGCTGATGATCAAGTAATACTTACGTCATCCGCTAATGAGTTACAGGAATGAAAGTGAATGTAAACAAACGAAAGTTTTGCTTTTTGAATGAGATGAATCTATGATGAATGGCAATATTTTGAAGAATTTGTACACTTGGGATCTAAATTTACAAAAGATGGAACATGTGAAAGTGATATTGAAAGGAGAGTGAATGCAGGGAATATGGTAAATGGTGCCCTGCGTGCCTTTATGAATAGCCAGATGGTGTGTCAAAGAGCCAGACTGGCTGTGCGTGCAGGAGTGTTGGTGCCAACACTTATGTATTGTAGTAAAAGTTGGGTATGGCAAATGAATGACAAAAGTAAAATAAATGCGGTATAGATGAGAGCGTTGACAAGTATGAGTGGACTAAAACTGAGTGACAGAGTAAGAAATAGTGTGATAAGAAAGTGTTGTGGTATAAAAGAAGATGTAGTGTCTAAAATTGAGAAAGGGATGTTTAGATGGTTTGGGCTTGTAGAGAGAATGAATGAAAGGAGACTGACAAAAAGGATTTATGAGCGAAAGCGAAAGTTGGAAGGGGAAGGGGAAGACCAAGGCAAACGTTCCTGGATCAAAGCCAGGACATTTTAATTAAGGGCCAAGTCAAGAGTACTCTAAAGCGACGAACTTGTATGCAAGGTTTAATCAGAATGAAGGAAGCGAAGGAGATATGAAAGTGGCATATCTCCTTCGTGGAAGCGAAGGATCGTGGCAAGTGGAAGGGTGTTGTCTCTGCCTACCCCTATGGGAATGATGCGTGATGCTATGTATGTATGCAGGATAGGTTTTATTTAAATACTGGTATATTTCAGTGCTCACGATATCAACTAGATTCCAGTATCCACATTATAAACTAGATTTCAGTGTTCACATTATCAAGTAGATTCCCGTGTTAACGATATCTAGGATTTAGGATATCAAAAAATCAAAAGAAATATGCTGTTTTTTTTAATCCGATCCAAATTTAAGTATATGCAGACGAAGTTGCGCAGGTCAGTTTGTATTATATAATAATATAGATTATAGATAGGCAGTGTTTTCCTAACTGATATTTGATGACTACAAAAAAATATATACACAGATTAAAATGATTTATAGGCTTTTAACTGTTTAATTTCGATGAATATTCAAAAAATTTCAACCAAATTGGATTAGTTATCTTTATATCTAATCCCATAATTAATGTCCAATTAATACCGTGTAAGTATTGATACTATGTCAATATATGTATATATATAAAAATTAATCCCCATTTCCCTATGATTCACGGCATTACGCGTGACCAGCTGGGCTAATTTCGGTAATTTTTTTTTTGTTGTTATTGTCAGGCGAAGGTTCTTACGAGAGAAAAAATTTAAAAAGCTATAAATTTTCTAACTTAAACTTCTTAGTGCTTTTGACAATATTAACTTTTTAATGTAACCTTCTTAGTGCTTTTGACAATATAAATTTTTGATGTAACATTCTTAGTATTTTTTGACAATATAAAGTTTTAAATGTAACCTTCTTAGTGCTTTTGAAAATATAAACTTTTTGATGTAACCTCTTAGTACTTTTGACGATATAAACTTTTCTAACTTTACCTTCTTAGTGCTTTTGACAATATAAACTTTTTAATGTAACCTTCTTAGTGCTCTGGACAATATTAACTTTTTATGTAGCCTTCGTAGTACTTTTGACAATATGAACTTTTTAATGTAACCTTCTTAGTACTTTTGACAATATTAACTTTTTAATGTAACCTTCTTAGTACCTTTAGCAATATTAACTTTTTATTGTAACCTTCTTAGTGCTTTTGACAATATTAACTTTTTAATGTAACCTTCTTAGTGCTCTTGACAATATTAACTTTTTATTGTAAGCTTCTTAGTACTTTTGACATTATAAACTTTTGTAATGTAACCTTCTTAGTACTTTTTGCAATATTAACTTTTATTGTAACCTTCTTCGTGCTTTTGACAATATTAACTTTTTAATGTAACCTTCTTAGTGCTTTCGACAATATAAACTTTTTAATGTAACCTTCTTAGTGCTCGTGACAATATTAACTTTTTAATGTAACCTTCTTAGTACTTTTGATATTATAAACTTTTAATGTAACCTTCTTAGTACTTTTGACAATATTAACTTTTTTATGTAACCTTCTTAGTACTTTTGACATTATAAACTTTTGTAATGTAACCTTCTTAGGACTTTTGACAATATTAACTTTTTATTGTAACCTTCTTAGTGCTTTTGACAACATTAACCTTTAATGTAACCTTCTTAGTACTTTTGACAATATAAACTGTTATTATGATTATCATTTAAATTTTGGCATATAGCAGTGTGAAAACACTACTGAGCACTCTGCCAATGTCACATAAGTGGAAAAGACAAACAGAAGATTCTGATAATATCAATTTTGAACTTTAATTTTTCTGTTTGTCGCTAAAACAGTATTACGGTAAAGCAGCTACTTTATTATTTAAAACAACATAAATACTAGTAATTATAAATATAACATTACTATTATTAAATCAGGAAACATACTTATCTACTCAACATGACTTTTTAATGTAATTGTGAGCGATTGGCAAATACGTATAATGTGTTTATTATTGATTTAAGGTATTCTTTATACGTAATTGAAAAATATGTTATCATTATGCACTTATTATAAACTATAAGTGTGGGAAATTTCATACTCCTCCGTGCGCTTTATTTTAGAAAAATTTTTACAAAGTTTTTGTTTCAAGTCTTAATACATAGATTACATAATATGTCTCTGTATAATTCGTTGCGACAGTCGCGAAGTGTTTTCACCATGTCGGCTGATCCCGTGTCGGAATACCGACGATACTGTTCATATAACAACGAAGTATGTTTTGGATTAGACTAGAATGATAGAATTAATGCGTTTTTATTTATATACTAGGAGACCCGACAGACTTCGTTCAGTCAAGAATATTTGAAATGTGACAGATTTCAGTTTTAAGAATGATTTTTGAAATGAAATTACTGCAGTACTAAATATCTATAGCTCTCACATTTTGTAACTATTTAATTTGGTTGGGTTGTGACTATTCAATTTATTTTGAACTTTGTATAGGGGCAATAAAGTGCAAATTAACTCTTTGACGTTAGGAACACACCTACATTGCTTAGACAATAGTGAGTACTTGTAATTTATTATGAACTTTATTGAACAGTAATAAAGATCAAAATGACTTTACATTTTAGTTAGAAACCGTTTGTATGGGAAACTGAAAACAGCTTTTTAGGATTTCCCCCTGCAATTATTCGGAACTTCTCTCGTCATAAAAACCGTCCTTGGACTTCAACAAACATTTAAAAAACAAGAATTGGCAAAATTGGTCCAGGCGTTGTTGAGTTATGCGCTTACCAACACATTTTGAGATTCATTTTTATGTTATAAAAGATTCATAGGTAAGACAGAACTAAAGTCTGTCGAGTAAGCTAGTATGTATGTAGATCTACGAGTGAAATTCTTTAATAAATACAGTTTAGAACACGACATGTGTGATATTAATGCACCTACTATGATTTCTTTAATACATTCTCATTATAATAAAGCTGATTATACTTGCCATGAAGTAAAATATGACCCCTGAGATATTTCAAGAAATGCAGGTTAAGTCGCAAGAGTTAACTAGTTACTATATGTAGAGCATGCGGGTATTAGTGTGCTACTTAATGAAATGTAATACCGCTGTAACAATGTAAATATTGTATATTGTTTAATTAGAATTGCAGACATTATTAGAACATTTAAATAGACCTTATCGTATATCTAAATAAAGTCTAGGAGCCCGCATTTAAAATATTTATTAAGGAAATTCTTATAAATTACGTTTCGTTTTACGAAAGAAATAATATTTTAATTTATAATAAACTGATTGGTGTCTTGAATCTCAATTTGTATTTAATATCTTCAGCTTTATCTAATTTATAGGAACGTAAGCACTATCGCCTTAAAAATATAGCATTTTTTAAAAATTAACAAATAGAACTAGCATTTCAACGGACCCACGTAATAAATTGTGTTAGATAAATTATTTATTAAGCAATTATTTAAGCATCATGTTTAATGGCTATCTAATGTAAAAAAAACGATGACCGAGGTCGAACAATGGGGTGATATAAAAAATTATAAAAACAAAATGTTTAAAATGAGAGTTGATTCTTTGCATCGTTGTGTCCGTCTCCAAGGTTTCCCACAACATTTATCTAAACTAATATTATAAAGAGGAAACATTTGTGTTTTTATATGTAAGTATGTGTATGTTTGAAACGTTTTCACACAATGCTACTGGACCGATTTCAGCAATTTTTTCACCATTAGAAAGCTGCTTTTTACAACAGAAAAAAAATGCATTAATGTATCCCAAGGTGTGAAAAATTTGGTCATATAAAGTCTGTCATCGCGTGCGCTGCGGAAACTATTACTTGAAAAGAAAGAAAGAAAAAAATATCTTTATTTATAAATTATGCCACACATCACAATCGGAAACGATTACTACAAAAAAGTCCGTGATGCCATATATCTAATGTAGTTATGCCACTATAACTGCTTTTTGTTTCGATTTTAAAAGTTAATAAAAGTGCCGGCAATAATCAAACTATATTATTCATAACTTTTTATTAATCTTTATCCTGTAAATGTTAATATCCTGTTATTTTATTAAAGACCGTTTTAATACTTCTAAAATATTTTTTAAATTATTAAAATAGGACTTTCCGTTCAAAAGTTATAACGAATTGAAAAATCTCAATCTAAAGAAAATATAGTACTGAACTCCATAAAGTCAAGCTTAAAATTACTAGAGGGAATGAAATAGATTATTAGTTAGATATATATTTATTGTTAGGTAAAATAAATCTATATATTGATTAGATTATGAATGTAATGGTATCTAATAATCTGAAAGGAACTAATTAAAAACTAAGTGAAATATAACTTTTATGTTAACGAAAATAAATCTGTATCTAAAATTGGATACATCTGCTCAAGCTGTGGTCAACGTTATCTACGTATGGGGTGAGCGGTAGTCTGATTCAAGCATTGAAGTCTCTCTATGAGGGTTCTAGTGCTCGTGTCAGAATAAACGGGGCGTACACGGAGTGGTTTCCTGTCGAAAGAGGTGTTCGACAGGGATGTGTTGCGTCACCATGGCTGTTCAACCTATTCATGGATAAATGTTTGACAGATTTATAAGAAAATATGTATGGGTTAAGAATGAATGAATTACTCATCAAATGTTTACTCTACACGCTGATGATCATGTAATACTTGCGTCATCCGCTAATGAGCTACAGAAGATGTAATGAATGCTAAGTATTACAAATGAAGCTATGAAAGGGAAAGGAATGAAAGTGAATGTAAACAAAACGAAAGTTATGCTTTTTGAACGAGATGAATTTATAATGAATGGAAATATTTTGATAGATAGGGAACAAGTGGAAGAGGTGGAAGAATTTGTATACGTGGGATCTAAATTTACAAAAGATGGAACATGTGAAAGTGATATTGAAAGGAGAGTGAATGCAGGGAATATGGTAAATGGTGCTCTGCACGCTTAATCACAAAAGTAAAATGAATGCGGTATAGATGAGAGCGTTGAGACGTATGACTGGAATAAAACTGAGTGACAGAGTAAGAAATAGTGTGATAAGAGAACGTTGTGGTTTAAAAGAAGCGGTAGTGAATAAAATTGAGAAAGGTATGCTTAGATGGTTTGGGCATGTAGAGAGAATGAATGAAAGGAGACTCACAAAAAGGATTTATGAGTCAAGAGTGAATGCGAAAGTTGGAAGGGGAAGACCAAGGCGAACGTTCCTGGACCAAATCCAGGACATTTTAAATAACGGCCAGGTCAAGAGTACTCTAAACCGACGAACTTGTATGAACGGTTTAATGAGAATGAAAGAAGCGAAGGAGATATCCAAGGATCGTGGCAAGTGGAGGGATGTTGTCTCTGCCTACCCCTATGGGAATGAGGCGTGATGCTATGTATGTATGCATGCTCAATGGTTTTGACGTATAAACAGTAAAAGACAGACGGAAAAAAAGTGACAACATATTAACTTCCCTACTTAAAATATCATTAAAATTATTACTTTCTAAAATTGATAATATAAATGTTTCTGTTTGTTGCGCCATTTCGTCAATGTATAATATACATCTGTCTCCATGAATCTGAGGTTCAAAAACTGTAGCAAATATTATGTTCGTTCTTAGACTATAAATACAACTATTTAAACTACGCAAGACCTTTTTGTACATTGAGCGTGAAACTAATCTTTGTATGTTGATAACAGATATAACCGAGTTGTAATGCATTATTTACTAAGAACTTTGTGATGCATCATTTCAAAGGTCGACGAATTTGATCTTATGACACTAATCTGTGTATAATATACAGATATATGGTGTGGACGTCATAAGCGGTAATTCTGCTCACATATTTATATTCGTGATAATATTCACTTGAACAGGAATAAGAGCGAAATATACAATATCAATACAAGAAATAAAAATAATCTTTTAATGCCATATTTTTGGCATTGAAATCATTTGTCGGGTTGAGCATACGCATTTTTATTTATTTATACACTTTATTGCACGTCTACAATAATAAGAGAAATAAAAGTACAATAGGCGGTCTTATCGCTAAATAGCGATTTCTTCCAGACAATGCGTTAAAAAATAAGCTGAAAGTTATATAGGAGGTAGGCAATAAAATAACCCTTCATACTAATATCTACATTCTAATACATGTATAACAATAAATATATTTATAAATTAATATATCTACATTAATATTATAAAGAGGAAAGATTTGTATTTTTGTAAGTAACGAATAAACTCGAAAAGTACTGGACCGATTTTAATAATTCTTTTTTCATTAAAAAGCTACATTAACTCTGAATAACATAGGCTATATTTAGTACTAGATTACTATAGAAATCTTTAGAAATTTCTATGAAAACCAACCGAAGGTGTAAAAAAATTAGCCATAAAATGTCTTTCATCGCATACGCTATGAAGAGTAGGACAAAAAAATGTTCGCCAATATTATAGAATATATCAATATCTAAAAAGAACTTCGAGACCATATGTTTAACTATTGTAGTTGCGTCACTATAACTACCCTTTTACATTTAACAAATCGATTGAAATGCCGATCAAAATCAGACCGTGTTATCCATACCATTTATAAATTTTTATCCAAATAAATAATTTAATATTCAAGACTGTCTCAATACCTGATTACTTTTGAATTATTGAAATCGGATATTCCATTCAAAAGATATCACGAAATTAAAGTAAAAATACTAACTCGACGAGAGAGGGGCAGTGCGGAAGAAGGGGGTGCACTATTACGAACTAGGTTACCTTACGCAGTGGACGCAAGCGACATTGAATACTTCGAGATCTTTTAACACTTTTTTATGCTTCACCTCATATACCTCAAGTCTCCCCAATAAAAGCCAAACTGAAGACTCCAGACTGACGTATGCGGCTCATGCCTGGTACTCTTTCTGCTCAGGGTACCAGAGGATTAGGCTGCAGGTCCAGCAGAACAAGTGCCTACGTATGATAGTAGAAGCTCCGAGGTACGTCAGAAATGACGTCATCCACCGTGACACCAGGACGCCCACCGTGGAGGTGTTCTTCCGAAACTTGGCGAGAAGTATGTTCCGCCACGCGGACAATTCCCCACACATACACCTCCACGGCATTGCCAGCCAGCACCCTAGAGTAGCTAACACTGGGCGTCCCCTGCATGAGCTTCTGCTGTCACCGCCTCCTGATGTAGGCGATGATGACGGCGAAGACGATGCAATATCAGTGTCAATACCCGGACTTGACCATTGAATTAATTGACCTGGATGGACCCGCTAATGATTGCGGGCAAAACAAATTACCAGTCATCAAATTGATGTCTGAGGAAGATGCCCGGGTAAGGAGGCACTGCCTCGAGGCCCGCAATCCTCAACTAAAGAACCCAGGAAGAGATTTTTATGCTTCACTTAATAAGTTCTTTTCAGAGCTGCTAAGTTTTAGTATTAGGAATCACACTTTTTCAATTTGTCAATTCATGGTCGTTTTAATTATCATGTTTATAACTTAAATATCTGTACCTATTTATGCCTACCCGTGCGAAGCCGGGACGGGTCGCTAGTATGAGTATATAATATTATAACATACATAGATTTACAAAATGTGTACATACATATATATTGTCGGCAAGTTCTATGATCGTAGTCTAAGAGATAGTGTTCCTTTAATAATTTTTTGAATATTGGTAGTGATTTTGCCTCCTGGATAGAGCGAGGTAATGCATTCCACAGCTTGGTCGCTTGGACAGCAAAGGAATATTCGTAAAATTTCGTTTTATGTTTCGGGACTTTCAATGCAAAGTTTTCGGAAGATCTTAAATTTTTGGAATCCATTTCAAGGAACTCCAATTTATCCTTCAAATAGTGAGGCGTATTAGGATGATAGACTGCCTCATTGGTCTAGTGGTTAACATGTTCGACTACAGACATGAGGTCCTGGGTTCGAGTCCCGTTTCGGGCCAATCCAAAAATGGATATTGAGTTTTCTATTAAGATTTTCTCAATATTTGCCCAAAGTTGGGAAGTTGGCGGTGTGATTCACCCCCGTGCCTCGGAGAGCACGTTAAGCCGTCGGTCCTGCGCCCGATCTCTCTCCGGTTGTGTCGGATTACCGTCAAATTGGACTATGAGAGTGAAGAAATAGAGAGTGCACTTGTGTACTAATCCCTGCCAATCCGCAGTGGAGCAGCGTGGTGGGTCTTTGCTCTAAAAACCCTCTCTCATATGAGTGAGGAGGCCTGTGCCCAGCAGTGGGACGTTAATGGGCTGCTACTTACTTATTAGGATGATATAACACACAGTACAGGGGAAAAAGCCACTTGTGCTGTTGACGGAAGTAGGAAATGTGGTCACATTTGCCCAATATTTTGCATTTTTAATAAGATACCGAAATCAGTATTATATTTGCCTCCACATAATTTAAAGAAATATGTCAAAAACATCCTTTTACAAAGGGTATATTATAATGTTGAAGATTATTTAAGCGATAGAAATGTTTGGACTTGATCTCAGTTGCACACAGCAGCAAAATATTACACATTGTAACATACAAAACTATATTTAAAAGAGTAACCGCTGAGTTTCTTTCCGGTTACTTCTCAGTACAATCAAATTTCCGAAGCGGTAGTAAATTTGTTGACAACAGACAGATTACTGACGATTCTAAAGTGTTTTTGATCCTACATGAGTATTTTGATTTTGACATTGAAGCATTCTATATTAGCCGATCGTAATCAGGCAGAAGTTTTTAATGTGTTATACAAAGAAATATTTTAATTCGTGTTTATTTATATAATCAAATATATGAAATGTTTCATGCAGTGTAGAAATTCTTGTTTGTACTTACGTTATTTAGTTGACGGCAGAACTAATGCTTATAGTTTATCTATTGCGACATTAAAATCCGTTGAGTAGTTTAAAAGATCTAAGGTAACAGGCAGCGGAAGCGAATTCATTTTATATATGTTAGATAATAACAGTAGATTACATTTAATTCTATTTCATTAATAATTTCTATCTTTTATATAAAAATGCCCTCTCATAGCGTTGGACCGACTTTTCCATTTTCTTTTTAATAAAGACTTAAGTATGAGTTCTTTTATCAATTAAGTTATATACACATCCAGTAGATTCGTACCTTAATAAAATCCCAGACTTCAGTAAACGCAGAAAAAGTTATACGGGTTGATTTTTCTACTTACTTCTTTCTCCGGCCATATTACACTTTAATTAGGGTCGACTCTCCTAATCTCATTTCGCCAAAGATCAGGTCTCTGGGTCGTCTCTGAATCTAGGCTTTAGTCCGCTAGGTCTATTTTTATTGTCACCATCCATGTTAGTCCATATCATGCCATCCATGTTAGTCCATGTTATGCTATCCATGTTAGCCCATATTATGCCATCCATGTTAGTCCATGTCATGCTATCCATGTTAGTCCATGTTATGCCATCCATGTTAAGAAAGACAGAAAGAAAAAGAAAGAAAATTCATTTATTCGTCGTAATGTAGGAATGTGGTTTACAAATATTATATATATAGTAACAGTAGTAAACCTTACGCTACGACGAATAGGCCAACAGCTCAGGCTATGCCATTTGTCATGATTTTCAGCTGCAGCCTTTTGGTGACATCACGGTATAAATAAAAACATTAGTGTATGTTATGCTATCCATGTTAGTCCATGTTATGCCATCCATGTTAGTCCATGTTCTGCCATCCATGTTAATCCGTGTTATGCTATCCGTCTTAGTCCATGTTACTCCATATCATGCCATCCACGTTAGTCCATGTTGTGAGGGCTTGTTAAATATTTTATATTATTTTGACATCGGTTTCTTTCAGGTGTGTCGTTTTACAATTTGCGAAGGCACCAGGAACTATACCCGATGGTGTGTTCGACCGCTGCCCAATCTGTGATGAGACTTATCTATGCATCCTCCTGGCGTGCCTCGCTCTTTGTGGACGCTGCCAAAATACTGGCTGCTTCCTTAAAAAAAGAGAAGGGGGCTAAAGTACCTCCTGGTCTTAGTCACATCTGCCGTTCACACTTCTGGCTCACGCTGCCTTCAGATGGTAAGTAAGCTTTCATAGTATATCCTATAACTACGAGTATTTTAACGGCCCTTACTTTCTAAGGAAGCGAAAGAATTGGTAGCACAGGAGAATGAGATACATTCGCATAATGACAGTTCTTATTTTGCATCAACGTTAGTATTGTGTTATAAGTCATTGAAAGTGTGTAATATAATGAGAATAGTATTACTTAAACTATAAATTAGTGAGCGACTCTAAAAATTGAGTGAATAGATTGCTGTGTTACTTAACCCAACCGACACAATAATGAATAGATTTTAAAACGAATCATTACTTGTGATGAAAAGTGGTTACAGTAATCGGAAGCGCTCGTCGCAATGGCTGAATTTTGGAGACTCAGCCAAATCCTGCCCTAAACGAATTGACTCAGAAAACATACTTGTTTTGTGTCGGTTGACTACGGCTTTCTAAAATCTGGACAAACGTTTACGGCAGTTATCTATTGCCAGCAATTGAAGGAAGCAAACCATGAAGGAAGAACTAGGTGCTAAACAACCGAGATTGGTTAATGGCTCTAGGCCACTGCTGCTTCATGACAACTCAATACCACACACTGCACAACGAACAACCAATTACGAGCTACAATTGGAATGTCTGTGACATCCACCGTACTCCCCGGAAATTGCATCTTTGATTCTCGCCCCCAATGGTTTTTTAGTAAAGGGGTTGTTATCTATGCAAAAGTGCATAGATAACAACGGTGCATACTTTGGTTAATTAAATATATTTTACAAAAAAAATTATATATATGTCGGAGAATAAGAGAGAAACGGAGAAGCATAAAGCACAAGGGGCGTAGGGTTCTCCGCCGACATCGTTATGAATTGGTTCCATTATTTAATTTCTTATTCTGTGGGCATTCATGGGTAATGTTGGTGCAATGAAACACTTTATTAATTAACTCGGATTATAATGTTCAATCACAATGTTCCCGATATCAATTGACAAAAACTCATTAACACTAATAGCTAGGAACGCGACAGTTTCAATAGTCGACCACTCCGGCCGACCGCCGCTCGAAGACTGCCGAGAGTCGGGCCGGAATGTCACTTATTGACTCTACCCCCACGCCGATAAAAAGATGGCGCCGGCGTTCCACAGACTGTTATACACGGACCAGCGATCCACAGACTCTTGCACTCCGACATATATATTCCTCCCGTATAAAACGCCACTTTCATATGTAAGGACACAAACGGTGGACACACAAGGACACGCTAGGTGGGGCTGACAAAAGTACCGTACGCAACGAGTTAGCGTTTTAGTAGTTTTTATTTATTTATATGTTTTATTTTTCTTCTATTTACAATATATTTTGATCACTAATTAATAAAGCTGCCATAAATCGTAATTAAGTAACAAAATAATCCTATGCTAAATATGATTACCAGGAATAGGTTGTGAATAAAAATTGTATCCGTTATAACTTTTTAGTGAAACGAAATAATTACAGCTTACTGTCGCGTGTTTTTTTTTCCGCTGTTATCAACGCAACAATAGCATCAGGGGTCAACGATTAGCTATCAGTGTTTTTATTTAGTTCTAGTCTGGAATATATCTTGTCTACCGGATTCACGTACTTTTGTTAGTCATCTATGGATTTTTTCTCTATCTATACACTAAGAACGGTGTTATCTGTCAATATTAAAAGAAACCTCAATTAAAAACTAATAATACCGACCTATTTCGATTCTATAGATAAAATTATAACGTGTTTTACAGTTGTTTGTTTTAAAATGAAATCTGTCAGATAGCGGTTTGATAACGTATTGTCCAAAGAGATTTTTCATTATACAAGAGGCGTATTATGTACATTGTTGAAGATTATTTAAGCTAAATGTTACCTAATATAAACCTTAAAAAAACCTATGTTTCAAAGAGTAACTACAGTTTGTTCGCGTTAAGAATGTAGTGAGTCGTCATTCTGGCATTCAAATTACAAAGTCAAGTTTACGGTGACCAGTTGAAGATTTGATTGACTAGAATGATGACTTATTGCATTTTTTACTCGATCAAACTATAGAAAGTTTCTTCTTAGTAGAATTATTCTTTCGTACCGATGCCTGATTTGTTACCAACGGAGGTTTGAAGCGTACTTGAATATAAAATATTTTGTATAGATGCACCAGATTTAAAAATCTTCAATAAGTAGCAGCCTTTGACGTCGCACTGCTGGGCAGAAGCATAGAAGACAGGGTTTTTAGAGCAAATCCAATCCAAGCGTCTCACCACTAAACCTCTCTTCTCGATCTCGTTGATGCAATGGTACCAATATCCGCTTTGCTAGCAGACGCCCTGGGTGACGCCCCTGACGCCCTGCAGACATGGTGGAATATGTCGGCCATGGGTAGTTATCACCTTACCAGCAAAGGTGTGGCGCCAATCAAAAACATTGCGTTCTAGTACAATTCTGTTAGGAAACCATATTAACCACCACGAGGGAAGCCAGTCGCAGTCAACCTTAGGAGACTCAGCTCTCACGCATATGAGATAAAACATTTTACAAAATTGATGCGTTACTTATCATTAAGTGAGATCACAGTAAAACGTATGTCTATTAGGAGGTCAAAACTTCAATAATTGTACTGTTTTCCATTACAGTTGGTGATACCCAAGAGGACAGTGATGAAGAGACGAAGTCAGAGCTGGATTCCGACGCGGAAACTGTGAAAATAGCTAAAAATATGGTAAGCTTTTATACTCTGTTACTCCTGTAGCGTCCTTATTTGGGTATAGAGTGTGTTCAATATATTAATCAATTCCTAACAATTATTATAAATCGAATTTCCATGCTCATTGTATCAGAACGCCATCGTTTTTTGCCATTCATCTACCTCCCCCCGTAGAGGAGATTGGTGGGGGTATCTAAACATAGACTAACCACAAAGTTCACAGAAACGAGGATTAGTAGGATCTTTCATTTTACCTAGTCGGGTCGAAGTGGGGGATTTTATATCCCCCATGTCTGGTTTAATAACTTGAGTATCCAAAGAGCTACTATCTCCATATATTTTGTAATCATAAAGGCATTGTAAACGTTTTCCTGTTTTTTATTTTTAGTATCGAAAGCGAAAATACGTTGATACGTTTTGTTTCTCTCACTCTAACAAACGCAGTACCGCCGCAAGGAGAGAGCGAGACAAATGTATGACACTGTTTTCGTTTTCGCCGATTTGTACGGCCGCGTATCGCCTCATGGTATGCACGTGATGTTCCTTTTACTCTTATTTCAGATTTCCATACAAATGAACTGGGATCTCTTGTTCCGGTAATTTTTTTTATATTTAGAGCCGTATTCATCTTGTTCAAACGAACATGTCTTATATTTTAAATCCTTATCTTTAGTTATATTGATATTACAGTTAATAATTTAAAATTAAAAAACAAATGACGTGACTGTAAATATGCTACTATTGGTCGCCATGGTTGTGACGTCTCACGCACTCGGGTTTACTCGGGTATTATCGGCGACGTTTTTAATATTCGGGTTCAGAGACTAATTTTGTATGTAATATAACTTTTGAACGCGCAAGCGTCACGAAGATGTGCAGCGTTTTCTTTAAGCAATTAGCGTTTCAAGGTTAGTTAGTTTTAATATTTACAAATAACATATGGCATTTTAATTGGCCCCTCGACATTTAATAATTTAATATACTATTTTTCATAAAATACAAAATATTTCATAAATTAATTTTGTTAAATTTTAAATTCAAAAACAAAATTTAATTATCAATTTCTAATATTGATAAAAAAAACATGGCAGTTTTATTTGAGATTTCTATAAATGATTTGTATTAATTTTCGACACTTTTGATATTCTAATGACAATTAAATTCCTAACATATCTTCCTTTTTCCAAAGTCTCGGAAATCTAAAGTTTTACTTTTCTATAAATATAAACAAGACTTGAAAATTAGTTTTCCAAAAAAGTTTCACTTTTGATAGGTGTACTTTGTAGGCACGCAACTTTTTTTTATTTCAAACTTCAGAGAGAAAATCTAAAAAACCTCATCCCAATTACAAAGGTATTGCATTGCTGAATTGACTGGACGTCAAACCAAATTCACTTTAATTATAACATTCAGAAATCTTCAATTGATTAGCTATAATTTTGAAATAGTCAATTAACAAACCCTGTTTTCTCAAAAATCGATCATTACATTTTAAAACACACATACAAACTTAATTTGAAATATAATTTGAATTTTGTACTACCAAATCAATCAAGACTTTCTGAGATCAAAGTCGACAAAAAGCCAATTCCATGTGTAAGAACCTAATATATATGCATATATATATATATATATATATATATATATATATAACTCTTGTCTTAATACCAAATTACTAATGTTCAGTTAATAAGTTCAATGATCTGTTAGTGGGGAAACATTACATTAATTTTTAATAATAGATAAAGTATATAAGGTTTATTGAACTGATATACTGAATAACATAGTTTAAAAATGGCGCGTTCTTTGCTTTCTTTTTTAACTGTATAGATTAAGCTTTTGTATATGAATCATCTTTTTTTATCTATTATCAAATTTGGGACCACTGGAAGCATAGAGAAAAGCTACATTATTATGCTAGTGTGGTCGATGATTTAAAAAAATCTTGAAAAAGGCGCATGGAGTACGTTTGTCCAAGTTTCGGCATACTCTAGATAGATATATTACAAGTAAGATTTTGAGTTGATTTTGATCCCTTATAAATGAAATTTACGTCGTGTTATGAGACTTCAAAAGAATGTAGATCTCAAACCAAAAAGCCATGTCCATGTGTAATGCACCTAATCAAAATATTCTTAATTCAATTAGGCAAGACCTTGGGTTACATAAATACATTTTTCTTAAGGATCCCTATTTTTATTGAGAAACTAATATAGCCTATGTTGCTCAGTGAAAATGCAACTTTCTAATGGTGAAAAAGTTTTTGAAATGGGTACAATAATTTTTGTGTGAAAACGTTACAAACATACATAGGCATACAACAAATGTTTCCTTCTTATAACATTAGATTAATATCTGCGTACATAACAATATTGTAGTTTAAGAATAAAAGAGAATTCCCCACTAATAACAAAAGAAAATCAAAATGAAAATATTCTTTATTCAAGTAGGCTCAAAACGCACTTTTGAATCGTCAGTAGTTTCTTCGTTGGCAACAAATCCACTGGTTCGGAATGTTGAATCCGCTGAGAAGGAACCGGCAAGAAACTCAACGGTTACTCTTTTAGAAATTGTTGTGTATGTTACAATGAGTAATATATTGCTTATATGCAACTGGAATCAAATCCAAAAATTTCTGTCACTTAAATAATCTTCAACATTATAATATGCCTTTTGTAAATGGATGGTTTTGACACATTTCTTAAAATTATGTGTAGGCAAATCTAAAACTGATTGCGGTATCTTATTAAAAATGCTTATGCTCAACCCGACAAATGATTTCTGAACCTTCTTCACTCTAAAATATGGGATTACAAGTTTGTTTTTATTTCTAGTATTAAAATTATGTACATTATTTATAGATAACTCTTGTATTACCTACTACAAAATGATTAATGTTCAGTTGATAAGTTTGATGATCTGTTAGGGGGAAAAAAATTAATAGATATGTATATTGTAGATAAAACTATAATAAGTTTTATTGAATTTAGATATTGAAGCCCTTTCTCTGTTAAATTGCGATTTCTTTTATTTTTCTGACCTGTACAAATTAACCTTTGTATATCAATCACCTGTCTATCTGTTATCGAACCTGGGACTACTGATAACATAAAGAAAAATTGTATTAATACGCTAGTGTGGTCGATAATTAAAAAATATTGATTAAGGCGCATGGAGTGCGTTTGTCCAAGTTTCGATACATAGATATTTTACACGAAACATTTAGAGCTGATTTTGAACACTTACAACTCAAATTTACGTCGTGGTAATGTCATGAGATTTCAAAAACATGTAAATCTCAAGTCAAAAACCAATTCCATGTGTAAGAACCTAATATTTATATATATAGATAACTCTTGTGTTATTACCAAAATATCTAATGTCCAGTTAATAAGTTCAATGATCTGTTAAGGGGAAAAAATTACATTAATTGTTATTGTAGATAAAAATGTATAAAGTTTATTGAACTTAGATAACGAATGACTTTGTCTGTAGAATTGTCTGGTTTTGCCCTGTACAAATTAGCTTTTGTATTCAAGATAGAGAAGTGGTTATCTTTTATAGAACCTAGGACCACTAACAGCTTAGAAAAATTCGCATTATTGCGCTAACGTGATCGATAACCTAATTACTGAAACTCTTGAATAAGGCGCACGGAGTGCGTTCGTCCAAGTTGCGGCATACCATAGATACCTAAGTTATATTATATTATTGATTTTTATAGATATCATTCAATTACTTCAATCGATATGAAACAATGTTTTTTTTATAAAAAAAATAGAAAAAACAATTTAAAAGCTCCTTTGATTTTATACTAGGAAACAAAGCAACCTAATTAACGTCCTTCGTCGATCTCAAGGTCCGACCCACCCCTGTCTGATATCGCTGAACCCAGGTATATAAAACCAGGGTATTTTCTTGTTGTTTGTCAACTGTAGATGTAGAACAATATTATAGAAGAATTTTATTTTGAAGCATGACAGCTGTGTGTTTACTTATTTATCGCAGGATTTATTGCCTTATTTTTATTATATATTACAATATTATGTAAGTATACGATTTTTTAGATTTATGATATGATATGAAAAAATTAGACTAAAAAGAAAAGGTCTCTCATTTTTAACTGTAAAGTATGTAATATATTGTATTAAACAGATTATGTAACTTTTTTTTAATTTAGATCATTTGGAGTAATAATGTAAATCAGAATTGTAATGTATCCAATGCTGCCTTGTTCAGATCGCTTGGGGTTACCAGTTTACAACTTTTGGGGTAATAATGTAGATCAGAATTGAAATGTATCCTACGCTTGCTTATCCAAACCACTTGGGGTTACTAGTTTACAACTTTTGGGGTAATAATGTAGACCAGAATAGTAATGTATCCGACGCTTGCTTATCCAGAACACTTGGGGTTACCAGTTTACAACTTTTGGGGTAATAATGTAGACCAGAATAGTAATGTATCCGACGCTTGCTTATCCAGAACACTTGGTGTTACCAGTTTACAACTTTTGGGGTAATAATGTAGATCAGAATTGTAATGTATCCGACGCTTGCTTAATCAGAACACTTGGGGTTACCAGTTTACAACTTTTGGGGTAATAATGTAGACCAGAATAGTAATGTATCCGACGCTTGCTTATCCAGAACACTTGGGGTTACCAGTTTACAACTTTTGGGGTAATAATGTAGATCAGAATTGAAATGTATCCTACGCTTGCCTGTTCAGAACACTTGGGGTTACTGGTGTACAACTTTTGGAGTAATAATGTAGATCAGAATAGTAATGTATCCGACGCTTGCTTATTCAGATCTCTTAGTGTCTCCAGTTTACAACTTTTGGAGAAATAATGTAGATCAGAATAGGAATGTATCCGAAGCTAGCTTATTCTTTATTCAGAATACTAGGGATTACCAGTTTACAACTTTTTACGATGTTACATGAAAAAAAAGAACCAAAAAAGAAAAGATCTCTTATTTTCAATGTATATTTTTTTGTAATGTATCCGAGGCTTGCTTGGTCAGACTACTCTGTTACACAAGTTTAGAACTTTTGGAGTAATGTTTAATATCAGAATTGTAGTGTAAAAAGCATGTTGTTGTGTACTCATACCTCGCAATCACATTACTATACCTCTCAATACTTCTAAACAATGGCGTCTCTTCCTCAGACCCTGACATCCGGCATGAAGAAGCGATACTTGCGCGTGAAGTTACGACCACATGTCACCTCTCATCATCACGCATAACGAACAATTTCCATCGTATAATTTTATTGTTGATGACATGGCTATATCATGATATCATGCAATCAAACATTGAAGATGTTTACATATCATGATTACGTTAACAATATTTTCTCATCGCATTGTGACATGCCATGATATCAAACATTTCCTATTTATATCGGGATTTATTATGATATTTTGTAATCATGTCGTGATATTTTACATATTCGTGATGACCATTCTTAATAACATGTAAACAATTATAATACTGCATATCTATCATTTTTATAAACTTAATAATCTATAATATTACTAAGTTAGTCTACATTGATATATCATGATATTACGGAATCATAACGTGGTATAATTACATAAACTTTTCATGACATTACCCATTCATATTAATGATATCACAATAGAATGTAAGAATATTATTTTTAATAATGATGTGTTTAGTAATGTTAACTCGAAAAAGATTGTCTCAAATTATAATTGATATTACTTTGACTAGAATGTATATTCTAAGTCTAAAATCTCCGATAGTTCGTTATTAGTTCTGAAAGGATATCCGACATTTCGTCATATTAAAAAAATACACATAAAAACCATTTTTTACTAATTAATATGTACTTACTTTAAATACGATGTACTTTGAATTTTGAAAAATTATTTTTAGGCAAACGAATTGTCGATGTAAAAAAATTGTGGAAGTTAAATTGGACTGAGCTTGAAAAAAAGTATAGATTTCAAAACGATTTTTGTACCTAGAATTAAGATTAATATTCCAAGTTGTAGTATAAGTTTTGTTTCATCATGTCCATTTAAATGTATAAAAAGGTCAATAAGACCAAATGGTCCTCCGAGCCGTATTTTCCCTAGGATATTTGTTATTTTACCCACCGAGTTTGTAATATGAACACTGAGTGTACATAGTTGCGAACCGATTACGTTTAGCTTTTTTTTTTATCTAAAAACAGTTTTTATCACAATTTCTTGAAATATTTTTGTTAAAACCACAATCTTTTGTTACTTAGTGTATTAAAAAAATACTATAACATCGACATCTTCGATAAGTTTTTAATTTTATTTCATAGTTTGTAAGATTAATTATGGTCCTTCAAACCATATTTTATCGTATATCCATTAAACTTTGTGTATACCTAAGTTACCCTTTACAACGTCGCACAGGAATTAAAAATTTGTTTATATAAAACATTTAATTTAATAATGTCTTTTCTCGGGAAAGCTAATAAAGTTTAAATTTCTCATAATTCATATCTGTATGAACGACAGCGAAGTATGGCAATGAAGTCTAAATTATTTTGTGTCTTAAAAAAAAAATTAAAAGCGCGTGCGTATAAAGCACACATGTTGGAAGTGAAATTTCTTTATTTATTTTTATAAAAATGTAAAACTTTTGGATTAGCGAAACTTAAAGGAAGGGAAAAAAGTTAGGAATTTAATTGTCATTAAAAGTGTCGAAAATTAACACAAATAATTTATTGAAATCTCAAATGAATTTTAAATTAAAATGCCACGTGTTTTTGTCAATATTAGAAATTATTAATTAAATTTTTTTTTATTAAAAATTTTGAAAAGAGAATGAAATATTTTTATTTTATATTTTATGAAAAATAGTATATTAAATGATTAGATGACGAGTGGCAAATTAAAATGACACATGTTATTTGTAAATATTAAAACTACCTAACCATCCAGCGAATTAACTTAAATAAACGCTGCAGATCTTCGTGACGCTAATCACGCGTTTCATCCGTAAAAAATTTACCCTCATCCGCCTAAAGAAATTTCACTTCAATAAGTTACGTTATGAAATGCCAATGTACTTAAGTCTAAATAACCTTGAGGTGACATCTTTCATAACCTCAGATAAACATTGAATTTTACGATAATATTGTTCATAACTTCAGATAACGTTGAATTTTAAGACAATATTGTTTTTAACTTCAGATAACATAGAATCTTAAGTTGATATTGTTCTTAACTTCAGATAACATTGAATTTAAAGATAATATTGTTCATAACTTCAGATAACATTGAATTTAAAGATAATATTGTTCATAACTTCAGATAACATTGAATTTTAAGATAATATTGTTCTTAACTTTAGATAACATTGAATTTTAAGATAATATTGTTAGTAACTTCAGATAACATTGAATTTTAAGATAATATTGTTCTTAACTTCAGATGACGTTGAATTTTTAGATAATATTGTTCTTGACTTCAGATAACATTGAATCTTAAGATGATATTGTTGTTAACTTCAGATAACATTGAATTTTAAGATGATATTGTTCTTAACTTCAGATGACATTGATTTTCAACATAATATTGTTCTTAACTTCAGATAACATTGATTTTCAACATAATATTGTTCATAACTTCAAATAACATTGAATTTTAAAATAACATTGTTCTTAACTTCAGATAACATCGAATTTTAAGATAATATTGTTCGTAACTTCAGAAAACATTGAACTTTAAGATAATATTGTTCATAACTTCAAATAACATTGAATTTTAAAATAATATTGTTCTTAACTTCAGATAATGTTGATCACAACTTCAAATAACACTGATCAACATTTCAGATGCATTTATTTTTTGATAACCTAGATCACTATTTCATATAACATTTAATTTTATGATAACATTGTTCATAACTTCGGATAACAAAAGTTCTGTGCATTATATTACACATTTTACTAATATTTGGAGTATCATTAAAGTAAAAATTCTTGTCAAAAGAGTAACTACTGAATTTCTTATTGGTATCTTCTCAGTATAATCATTTTTTGGTAGATTCATTTGTAATTAACGATTGAAACGAGCTTATTAAGCCTTTTTGAATACTTTATTAAATTTAATCGATTTCATTCAAAATTACTAGCGTTTAAGTTATATGATCATACGTTGTAAGACTGTAATGGCTTATTGAGGGTAATGTAGCTTTTTTATATTATAATTGTCTGTGATATATTTGGTTGTAGTTTTTTTACTACTGTTCCTTCTATTTCCTTCTTTTATTAATGCTAGATGGTATCCTGCATCCTTAAATCGAACTTAAATAAAAAAGCATACCTAACATACAACGTACAGCATATCAAAGCATGCTGGATATGGATTTTTAATTACAGAAATGTTTTATGAAGTCCATTAATAAATTTGAACCTAATTGATATTCTTCATAGTTTAAAGAGTGTAAAAGTAAATGAAGTGGTTGTAGCTTAGGTACATTGAATTTATGAGTAAGATATGGTTTCATTGAACATGGTGCGAAGGAACCCTAGTAATTTACTAATATTTCAGTAGCTCTTTAATGTTATCACTCGTACATTTGAAATAATATGATAACGTGATTGTAACCCTTGATCTTATCCAGGAAACCCCTTTATATCTTCTAGGTAAACCATTGTTTAATCCCCTTGATCTTTTCTAAGAAACTCCTTGATCTTTTCCAGGAAACCCTTTGATCTTTTCCAAGAAACCCTTGCATCTTTCCCAGGAAACACCTTGGACTTTTCTAGGAAATCCTTTCATCTTTTCCAAGAAACCATTTGATCTTTTCTAGGAAACCCCTTGATATCTTCCAGGAAACACCCTTGGTATCATCCAGTTAACCTATTGATTTTTTGCAGAAATCCCCTTGATCGTTTCCAGGAATCTCTTTGATCTTTTCCAAGAAACACTTTCATCTTTTCTAGGAAACCCCTTGATATCTTCCAGGTAACACATTGATTTTTCCAGAAATCCCCTTGATCTTTTCCAGGAAACCCTATAATCTTTTCCATAAAACCCTTTCATCTTATCCAGAAAACCCCTTGATCTTTTCCAGGAAACCTCTTGATCTTTTCCAGGCCACCTCTGATGTGTACATTCATTCCTACATAGAAAACAATTACATTACGTTATAAATACACGTCATATTTATAGAGATGGCGTAATATTTAAGTAAATAAATTTTTTTCGTTATGATAACTTCCAATAATTAAGGAACGTAGTTATTTCAGTTTTATTATACGTATTCCTTTTGCTTTCAGCTTAACGAAGTGTTGCCAGCTCCATACATAAATGGCTTCTACGTGGACGGCGTGGAGAGAGGCTATCGCGTCGTTATACACGAGTAAAAAATAGCATAATTCTCAGTAATACTTAATATATTAGGCTTTTAGCGTAATACTTAATATATACGTTTAATTTAGAAAAACATGATAATAAAATATGTATTTTTTTTTATTAGGAGGTCGCATCATCCCATTTAAAAATGTTTTATATTATAGTGTTTAGTTTTTCGATCTCTGTTTTTGTTTTTCGATATTTTTACTGATGTTTCTAGATTGAATAAGAGTACTTAATAGGTTAGTCTTTATTTTAAAAATGAGACTACTACTAAGTAGTTAAAACAAATATATTAAAACTGATCTAAAGGATACAGTAACAGCTGAGAAAAGAATAATGTAAGTACTGTATTAAACTTTAAATAATAATGGTTTGTTTCATTACGATATTGTGGAAATCATACTCAATAAATGTTAAGTCAATTTAACAAAATCTTTAATGTCAGAGTAGTTGCGAAATGGAAATACTATTTCTGTGTCACAATATTGAATTTTCGAACGACAGGACTTGCAAAGAGGTTTGTTATGGACTGATGTTAAAAAAAATTATAAAAATACGTGTTTAATACTTTTTTCACGCAGGAATGTTTGATGCAATAGCTTAGAATTATAATTAATGTGATATATGTACATTTTTTTAATAAGAATAAAACCTCATTATTTTAGCAAAAACTACCATTTTATTTTCAACGAAACACCTAATTAATATAGTTTTGAAGTAATACTTCATTACCTAATGCTAATTTCAGATGCAATTAATGAATTTAATCATAAATGTTATTAAAATACTTACACACTATGTGAGGTACTCTTACGTTACCTTACTTTGTTGATAATATATGAAAGACTTGTTCTTGATCCTTCTTGAAGGGCCGTTCGTGCGATTTACAATATGGTTCCAAGAGAGCCGCTAAGAATCAAATTCAAGGCAGTTAACATAATGACAGTTCACTGCGTATATATATATTAGAAGACTTGTTGTATGTACATAAAAACATTGACTCTTTTAATAAAAAGAGTGAATGTACATCATATAACTTACGAAACCAAAACAAACTTGTTATAAATTCTAGTAGGCTACATAAGATTAACAACTCATTTAAGGGTAACTGTATACGTTTCTATAATAAACTCCCACAAGACGTTCTAAAGATGTCAATTAATAAATTCAAAGTTTTCGTTATAAGAAAGTTAATAGAAAATTCGTATTATAAGTTGCAAGATTACCTAGACGATAGAAACGCCTGGCAGTGAACGAATTGCTCTCATTTTAATTAAAATATAGTAAACTAATATGTTATGGTGAAGCAAATGAGGCAAGGCAGAGCAGCGTAAGCCAATAAGACGATGCCCATAGCTCGCTTCAGCTGTTTCGCATCGTGGTTTCATAATACTATACAATTGTTTTTAATTTCAATGGCATTGATCGTACCAGATTCATAGATGGAATGTGAAAACGGTAGAATATAATTTTTATACCGTGGATAGTAATTTTTTATTATTCAATACAACAATAACTCAAACTGAAGAAGAAGCTGTAGATTTGGTACATTTGCCTCCGCCATTAAAGTTATGAGACAAAAACTACGTGGTGACAGCGTCATGACAAGTGACAGCCGTCAGTTAAGGTTTAACCATTGGTCGTTGCTGATGTGTTAGTTTTGTTTTCTTATTAAAATACGTGAAGATTTAATTTATTCTTAAAATATCTCAATTTGTCATTTTATAAAGTGACCGTGAACGTTTTCCATTAAATACATATAATCTTAGTGATCAGTTTGCCAACTTCCTGTTTAAAATGTCTCCCCACGTAAGTATATACTTCTCTATACTTACTTACTATAACAGTACTATTAAGTTATTAAAGGGCGTATTCTGATGTCACCAAATTGGTTTAGGGTGGAGTTTCCGCCCTTTACCTTGGCCGACTTTTCATGAAATCATTAAGTGATGATAAACTTCGGATTAATGAGTAACACAATTTTGTGAATCATCTCTTGTTATTAAGTATGTTTACAATGAATGGCAGTTCTTATTAGTATATGTTAATTATTTGCATTAAAAATCTTTTAGCTATGAAAATTATTTAAATTAATTTTATTTCTTTCAACACTTTTCTCTTAAGCATATTTAATTAAATTTAAACTGCTATACAAGTTTTACAATGCGTATATCGACATAAGAAAATATATTTTCTGCAGGCCTCAAAACAAATTTTTCGCTTGAGTCAAAAAAGTTTTGTAAATGCAGTGGTGTAATAGTGAGGTTTAACATATTCTTGACCTCAAGAATGGCCTTATCAATAAAGCTAATTAAATACTAAACCTAATGTTAATGTAAACTAAATATACCTTAGAAATATTGTCAACCCTCTAACAGTAAAAGTTGTTAAATTGTTTTCACTGCAAATTAGCCTTGTTTGTATTAAATCTGAGCTTCTTATAGCATTGTCTCTGTGTAAGGGGTACACACTCACCACATTATAAGAGGGTTGACTACAATTTTTTGGTGGACTTACAAAGCTAAAAACACAGCATTTTTGTTAAAACACTTTGCTGTGTACCTTTTTTCGTCCTAAAAATGTGAGACGTAGACCAATTGATGCAGTAGTTTTTATAATTTAAATGACATGGAAACCTTTTTTCAGTATTTTGAGGTTTACACCAAATTTTTTTTCTACCTAGATATATATTACTTAACACATTGGTTTGCGGGTAACATATAAATACAGTTTTTATAGATTGACAGAAAAGTATTAATATACGTTATTTTTGTATGTACTACAAACTTATCGGTCAGTAACACTAAATTTATGTTAAAATAGCCCTCACCATTTTATCAGGACACAATCCGCAATTAATGTGTTAAGATGTCCATATGCTGTTATAACAATGGAAAGAAAATAAGATGAACTTGAGTTTTAGATTTTTTAATAATATCCAGTAAATTCCATATCCCAATATATACAATTTGGAGCTATACTTATTTCATTAAACAATATTTTATTTCTAATAAAAAAACTATTGATAATTTATTATACTATTTTACTTTCTATATATAGTATAGTGTTTTCTTCACATCCTCATACTTAACATTTTTCCTTTGAATGGAATTATATCAGAATTTAAAAAAAAAATTGCTTTATTAAAACAATCATTTTTATTTAACATAAATGTAAAGTACAAATCCCATATAAAATTATTAGAAAAACACATAAAACTATGACCTCTTTATAGCGTGACCCTACTGTATTTGGAGTTCAAAACTTCAAAGCTGATGAAGATGCTGCAACTTTAAGGGCTGCTATGAAAGGCTTTGGCACAGATGAGGAGGCAATAATTGCTATTTTAACGAGCCGCAACAACATGCAACGTCAGGCTATTGCAAAAGCTTTTACACATGAGTATGGAAGGGTAAGAATTTACATGTTATAATTTTGTAGCTGTCATCTCAAGAGTTCCTGATTTCATGTTAAACTAAACTGTACTTATTGCCCATCTATGTTGTGAAATGAATACCTGTGGAATTTTAAGTTAACTGCAGATAGTATTGAAGATATCATAATGACTGAGTCAATTTAATGGTCATGAACCATCTAAAAAAAACTGAATATATCCGGTTTGGGGTAGTTTCAATATACATAACTTGCATTATGAGTAAGGAAAACTATTTCCTAGCATGCTATAAGACATTCTACTTCAAAATTTGTAGTTATACATTTGTTAAACCAGTCTTATATTTTGTTTCTCATAACATTCTTTTGTGGGTTGAACTTTATATTTTTCTATCAAATTACCGGTTTATCTACTATCTGAAACTGCCTCATTGGTCTAATGGTTAGCATGTTCAACTACAGACATGAGGTCCTGGGTTCGAGTCCCAGGTCGGGCCATTCGAAATCGATATTGAGTTTTCTATTAAGATTTTCTCAATATTTGCCCGAAGTTGGGAAGTTGGCGGTGTGATCCACCCCCGTGCCTCGGAGAGCACGTTAAGCCGTCGGTCCTGCGCCTGATCTCTCTCCGGTCGTGTCGGATTCCCGTCACATCGGACTATGAGAGTGAAGGAATAGAGAGTGCACTTGTGTACTATGCCTGCCAATCCGCAGTGGAGCAGCGTGGTGGGTCTATGCTCTAAAAATCCTTTCTCATTTGAGGGAAGAGGTATGTGCCCAGCAGTGGGATGTTAATAGGCTGCCACTTACTTACTTAATACTATCTGATAATTAAAAATACCATGAGATGCCTATATAGTGGCTTCTATGAAAAACTTATTATTGTATCAAGGCCATGATTACTACTCAAGCAATGAGTCACTTTACAACATTGCATAACACATTTAGAAAACGTAAGGCTCTTTTTTGTGAGTTTTAACATGGCATAAATATCACATGCTTGGTATACATAACATAGGTGATAAATTGCCCTATTATTTGATATGGTTAGCACAAATTTAAGCCATCATTATCGGGGTTTAGTGCTACATCTATATTGAGCCTATAAAAAGTCAAGTATAAGATCCCAATTCTGATGAGATAATATAATGATCAAATTTACAAAAAATCAAAATGTCTATTATGCAAGTTGATCGTTTATGCGTTAAGTTAAAAACGAACATTGATCGTCGTATTACTAGATATTCTTTGTTTCAAAGTTGTAAAAAATGTACTCAGTGACCTTATTGTTAAATTTTGACTCAATCGCGTTTTCAAGATCTGAGTGTGAGAGTAAAACTAAAAAGTAAAACTTCTAATTTTTTTTGTTAATACTCTTTATTGCACATTAATACAATACACACATTGTTAAACAAAAACTTACAAGTAATAGAAACAATTGTACAAAAGGCGGTCTTATCGCTAGATAGCGATTTCTTCCAGACAACCTTTGAGTTTTAAAGATATAAGTAAAATGTTGGATGGGCACTAAAATAAACATACATACAAATATTCACACACTATTACACATATAATGCGATATACATATATAAATACACACATACATATATATATATATATATATAACGCATGAGCTAAATTTAAATTTTACAAATATTGTTGTTTTTAATTCAATCTTAAGTGAACCTTTGAGTTATTTGGCTTTTAAGTTATATAAATTTGTTAATGATTCTCTCAAAGAATGTTAGTCTTTTTTGTTTGTAATTATATTTCTTTTTATTGTTAAATTGTTGTGTGTTAGTTTATAAGTTTACGATGGGGCTGGCGTGTATTATTAATAATACAAAAGCCCCCTAAAAACAAAAGAATAAAAAAAAAAGGTTTGGGCTGGTTAGGTCAGGTTAGGTTTTTGCTGCAGCGACCAAAAAAACCTAACCTTACCTAACTTTTAATATGACGGTGTTTAAGGTAAGGTTAGATTAACTTTTGTTTGCTGTAGTGGCCTTTTCCAGCCAAGAAAATACTAACCTAACCTAATCATAAAAAATGACAATGATGATTTTAAAAAATGATGATATTCGGTTCGATTGCCTTTATCCAGAGACAAAAAAGTTAGGTTAACTTAACCTTAAGAAAGTGACTTTTTTAAGTTTAGGTTATGTTTGTCTTTGATTAGTTTGTGGCGTTTCCCAAAAAGGCTTAAAATTTGTCATGTCTATAGCTGCGGTGGCGTTAACATGTAAGGTTTAAGCCACATTGGCTTCAAGATCTGTAGACATAAATAATATATATAAATATAAATTCCTACCAGGATATAATCGAGGATCTAAAGTCCGAGTTGGGGGGACATTTTGAGGACGTGATCATAGCCCTGATGATGCCGCCGGCGGAGTACCTCTGTCGGGAGCTCAACCACTGTATGGAGGGTATGGGCACTGAGGAGGAGGTGCTCGTGGAGATATTATGCACACGTACAAAGCCCGAGATCGCAGAGATTGTAGAGAATTATGAGAGATGTATGAAAATTTAATAATTACATATACATATAACATACGTTTATAAGAACTAGTACAGGTTTCTTTTAAGAATCTCAATCGATGTTAAACTCTTTATCAACGTACATACTAATGACGAATCCATAAAGCTTATTGGTTCTATTGCCTCATTGGTCTAGTGATCAGCATGTTCGACTTCAGACATGAGGCCTTGGGATCGAGTCTCAGTTCGGGCGAATTCAAATTAAGTTTTCTGTTAAGATTTTCTCAATAATTGGCCTGTTTTTGTAGTTGGCGGTGCTCCACCCCCGTGCCTCAGGGAGCACGTTAAGCCGTCGGTTCTGCGCCTCATTTCTCTCCGCGGGAGCCTAATTGCCGTCACATCCCACTTTTAGAGTGAAGGAATAGACAGTTCACATATTCACTGTACCTGCCAATACGCAATGGAGTAGCGCGGTGGGTCTGTGCTCTAAAAACCCTCTCTGTCATGAGCTAGCTGGCCTATGTCCAGCAGTGAGACGTTAATTGGCTGCTTCTTACTTTACACCAATGCCTGACTGTCTCGCTGGCGCTTTGGTAGCAGAAGTCCTGGGTTTGATTCCCGGCAAAGCAAATTAAGGAAATAGTATATTCTCATATGTCAGAATCCGAGGCTGGTGGGAGGTTTCGGCCGTGGCTTGTTGCTACCCTGCCAGCAAAGATATGCTTCTTCTTTCTCCCTTTAATAATGTAGCATTTTATTGACAAAACCCAATTTTACAATAGAATGACAAAGGTTATATTTTCTTAATTCTATGTGGGTAAATGCGTCCTCCAGCTTGTTCCATGTGTCTTTCTCGGTCGCTTCTATCAATTCCTTGCCTACTATTTGTGTGATATCATCGGCCCATCCTTTACATGGTCGGCCAATGTTTCTATTTCCTCTTGGGCCAATCCATATTGTTGTCCTCTTTGTCCATCGACCATCTCTTTCTCCCTTATCCCACTTTAATTGTGGTCATAGCTTTTCGCTGGAGATCCCGACTCTAGGTCATGTCTGGACCCAGGCTCTGTTCCGCTAGGTCTTTTTTATTGTTGCCATCTAAACTGCCTCATTGGTCTAGTGGTTAGCATGTTCGACTACAGACACGAGGTCCTGGATTCGAATCCCGGTTCGGGCCAATTCAAAAATCAATATTGAGTTTTCTATTAAGATTTTCTCAATATTTGCCCGAAGTTGGGAAGTTGGCGGTGTGATCCACCCCCGTGCCTCGGAGAGCACGTTAAGCCGTCGGTCCTGCGCCTGATCTCTCTCCGGTTGTGTCGGATTCCCGTCATATCGGACTACGAGGGTGAAGGAATAGAGAGTGCGCTTGTGTACTATGCCTGCCAATCCGCAGTTGAGCAGCGTGTTGGGTCTGTGCTCTAAAAACCCTCGCTCCTTGGAGTGGCCAGTGCCCAGCAGTGGGACGTTAATACTTACTTATACGATGCTGTTAGTAAGCTCAATTACCTCTTACCAAGTTAACACACCATTATCTTAGAATGGAACATGACATACCACCAGTTGAGATTGAGCACTGTCAGCAAAATTAATGTTGAAATATAGAAACCTTATTGATTTCACTTGAATTTTTAGTTTACGTAAGTAGCAGCCCACTAACGTCCCACTGCTGGGCACAGGCCTCTTCGCTTATATGAGAGAGCGTTTTTAGAGCATAGACCCACCACGCTGCTCCACTGCGGATTGGCAGGCATAGTACACAAGTGTACTCTCTATTCCTTCACTCTCATAGTCCGACGTGACGGCAATCCGACACGACCGGAGAGAGATCAGGCGCAGGACCGACGGCTTAACGTGCTCTCCGAGGCACGGGGGTGGATCACACCGCCAACTTCCCAACTTCTGGCAAATATTGAGAAAATCTTAATAGAAAACTCAATCGATTTCGAACTGGCCCGACGCAGGACTCGAACCCAGGACCTCATGTCTGTAGTCGAACATGCTGACCACTAGACCAATGAGGCAGTCTTAGTTTACAGCATTCCTTTATTTAAAATTAGATGAATTATGTATTCACTTTGTGTGTTATGTCATTAAATTAATATTATCACTATCACTTCACACACCATGTATTATCCATAAATGTAGGATGTTTCCCTTCCAGTGTACAACCGGCCGTTGGCTGAGCACATGTGCTCGGAGACTTCGGGTGATTTCAGACGTCTCCTCACTCTCATCGTTACAGTAAGTCCATTTTTTATTAAACTACTTAACTAGTAAAACCTTAACCGTTTTGCTGTGGCTCAATGTGTTATAGCTTATGTTACAGATCAATGTTATTGTATTTGTTAGATTACTATGTTTTTATATTATGCTGGGGTCTTTGTAATTATTTTAGTGAAACGTTAAATGTTCTACTTTCGACAGTAAGTCTACTGTAACTAGTCGAGCTATTGAAGTGAAACTTCTTTAGGCTCGTGAGTTGTACTGAGTAAATTAGCGTCACGAAAATGTGCAGCGTTTTCTATGCTAATTCGTTTGAGGGTTAGGTAGTTTTAATATATACAAATGACATGTGGCATTTTAATTTGCCACTCGTCATTTCATAGTTAAATATACTATTTCATAAATACTATTTTCCAAATTTTAATTTCAAAACATAATTTTTATTTACAATACGTCATTTGCGATTTCAATAAATTATTTGTATTAATTTTCGATACATTTAATGTTATAATGACAGTTAAATTCATAAATTTCTTAACGTTACTTCCTTTTTCCCTCTCTTAGAGTGGAAATCTAAAGCTTTACATTTGTTTAAATATAATCAAGACATTAGGTTGCCAAAGAAGTTTCACTTCTGACATGTGTAGTTTGTACGCACACACTTTTAACTTTTTTTGTTTTTCGAGTGGGGAGTTTTACATGGGATAATGGATGGTACGACATGAGAGCATGTGTCATTGTATTTGTCGAACGAAAAGAGTAAAATGTGAGAAATACTTCGTCCTAAATGAATAATAAATGGGCTTATTTGATATGAAGTTCTATAACGTTTTTGACGGGAACGGGAAATTTCAGGCACGTTTTTGCTGGTTTTGCTTGTTGCAAATGCATTAATGAAATAATGTGAGCCGTACATATTGTTTTCTATTGTCTGCAACTGTTCAAACATATTAATAAATAATATGACATTCTCTGATGCCATTTACTGTAATAAACTGCATAAAATGAGATTATAGAAGTATTTATTTAATAATTGAATATATAATTTTAAGAACAGATGATTTAACACGACGGTTAAATAATCATGCAAATCTATGATACAATTTGCGGCCTACTTTCTTTGAATATATTTATAGGCCGCTCTTGCCCTCGTGACCTTTATATATTAATCATATTAACGACCTTATTGATTGTTTTATCATTTATAACATTGTTTACATCTGGATAATAAAGTATACAATGTAAATTTCGATAAAGAACGTTGTCTCAATTCTGGTCCTCTCGACCGTATTTTCATAACATAGGTCATTGTTATATGATGGTAGAATCGACACTTGGTACTCGAGCACCGGATTAGTGTTAGGATAAGAAATAAAAATGTTTGAATCTCCTTAAATTAGGCTAAAGATGGTTCAGAAATCATTTGTGCACTATAGCATATTTATATACCACAATTTGTTTCGTATTTATATTTTAAGAACATTGTTTTACAAAACGCATATTAGAAGGTATCTGTGGCATTAATAAAATAAATCTGCCTGGAGTCGAACCAAAATCTTTTACTAGCAAAGCTAGTCTTTAATATTAGGCCAGAGAAGCCTTAGGCCCTTTCAGAAGAAAGTCTAATTCCTTTCGCAAATATGATATAAGTGCTTATGATATGTTTTATTATTCCAAGCTTTGTTACTAATGATTAAATATTTAAAGCTTGTGCTGTTAATTTTCTTTGCACTCACTAACATATATAGTTTGAGGCAATTTTTGTCCTAATTATTGCTAAACAGATTATAATGATACAATGTGTGCGTTGTTAATACAACTAAATCTAATTAATCGTTGCAGAATTGCCTTAAACATAGATTAAAAATGTATATAGACTAAAAAAACACACAAATATAGTCATCTATAAAGAATTGACATTGTTAATCTGTGCAAAAGCATAATGGCGTCGTTTTCTCTCAGCTGATTTTTAGTAGAAGTAAAATATATATCTATCATGGTTTAAAATTAAATTACTTTAAAGTTTTAACAATAAAAAAGCTACTTATATAAATTCATTATTATTTTCGTAAAATCAGCTTGGTACAAAACTGGATATAAGGAAATCAAATGACAACCACTTCCGATGACAGCACAGCAGGGACTGGCTATTATTGGTCTATGCTACTTGGCGATGATCGATATATCAACATGGGAATCGATATTTCTTTAAACTAATCGAGTAGGATATAAAAATAGCTTATTAATTTGAAAAATAAATATTTATATTTAATTTTTACTATAAAAATAAATACTTTATATTATCCTTTACATTGGCACAGTGAAAAATATAATAATTTTGGTATACTTTGGAGACGACATAATTTTAGTTCAAAACAAGCTAAAAATAGGCATGCTTTGGGAAATGTATTGCTCTTTCTTTATTATTTTAACAGAAAAATCGAAATCACATCGTATTGATGTGTAAGAGTATTTTGCATGACCATTGTTTACTAAGGAAATCATTATTAAAGAAATAAAAAATCGGTTTATTTACAATGGTCTTTATAAAATTGATAAATTAAAGAATCGTCTACCTTCTAATAATTTTGCATCGTAACATTTCTTAGCTTGTCACGTCTTTACTTTCGCTTTCGCTTGAGGTTTATTTCGCCTCGGATGAACGACAAGAAAAGGTCAACACTTTCACTCTACTTTCTCGATGAAGCCTTTAGATCATTCCAAAGATTACCTCTTTAATAAAAATTACACTGCTCATTTCCAAAAAATCTGTAATTATTATACAGAAAAATTTAGGTAATAATGTTCCGTTTTTATACAGTTTGCCTTTGTCCATAAACACATGGGAGGTAAATTACTCCACAACCTGATATTTTATATACATAGTTAAGTATGATATCGTATTTGCCAGCATTAAGTAGGAATATTGCTGATTGAGAGCCAACATTTTTTGTTTATTTTATTATTTTTGTTATGTCATAGTTACTTTTGTTCGAACGATATCAGATAGTGGAGAAGTTTACTTCCTTACCTGCAATAGTAACAGAAATCCTTTGTATGGATTCTTCCTTCCATAATACCATAAGATATGTCCTAATGTTTTGTAAATTCCGTACAACAACGGTAAAGGCAATCTCTAGTCACTGACTGCAGAGCACAGTACCAATTTAAATAAAAACCAAAGTAACTGGTAAGATATCTGCAGTTCTGATCCTGAAAATGTCTGTAGTAACGGAACTCACCTTAATAGTAGTTTAAAGAAATGGAAAACAGTAAAGAAATGCCTTGAAAGTAGAAGTGCAAGTAATTAATCTAACATCTTTGTTGGCTTTTGTCACTCGTCCGGGGCTCATAGAGCAGGTTCCACTTGCTGATAAGTCTGTACGGCAGGGTGCTCGTGATGAAGAAGCAGGTGTAGATGCTGCACGCGCTGCTGAAGCGGCTCAACAGCTGTACGATGCTGGTGAAGCCAAATGGGGCACCGACGAGGAAATATTTAACAAGGTACATGGTCATTTCTTAATAATAGAAATGATTAAACATTGTATCGGATATGATTAAATGTTTTATTTATGTAAGTTTCTGTAGTTGCGTGTTTACAGTAATGCTAATTGTAAAATTTATTGGATTATATCTATACGGTCCAAATAAAAATTATGACTTACGAATCTAACGCCCAATGTCACCAACATTTCCTAAAGTGGCATATAATTAGGGCATCCCTTAGTTATGGAAACAATTCCCTAAACTGGCAACTTAGGGTAGTGTAATGAAATCAAGCGTAAAAGTTGATGTTTTACTCATAATTTCAGATATTGAAGACGAAAGTCGAGATGATGCTTAATTTTTGTATGAAGTGTTTTGAAAATGAAAATTCATAACCCTTTAGATCCTGGCCCATGAAAGCTTTGCCCAGCTAAGGTTGATCTTCGAGGAGTACAAAAACCTGTCAGGAAGAACCATTGAACAGGCTATTAAAGCTGAAATCGGTGGCGAGCTCAAGGATGCTCTGTCGGCTATTGGTCAGTACACTTTAATCACAAACTTATTAAAAAATACTGTCCTATTTCAGCCTTGGCAGCCGAAATGTGTCAGAATTTTAGTCGTAGCAAATATTTTAATAAGTTAACTAAACCCATTTTTGATATTTCGAATAAAGACGATATTAGAAATGGTATAACAGTAAATAATGAATTGAGGCAAGCAAAGTCTTTGCCCACTATGACAAAGGAGAAAAGTGGAGACATTAAATAAAAAAAGGTGACAGTAGCAAAAATAGATACTATAGCAGAATGTGATTATGCTTTAACAAGGGATCTTGTAAATTTAGATTTCGTAGAAAGGAATGATTGTTCATTGTTAGACGAGTTCGTGGACATTAATTGAATCAATTATTCAGTTCAGTATGACGAATGACGCACTCCAGACATTCCTTCACAAGGAAACACCCAATTGATACTTGAATTTAATTCGTGAACGCAAGAACTGTCTAACTAACAATATGTGTAAATTGTAAAAATTAGACTTTGGCCATTATGTTAATTTAGCAAATGAGCTCCTTGTTGCTATCACTGATATTGCATTATCCGAAATTTGTTCGATTTTGATTTCCAAACCAAAGAATAAATCGCTCTCTTGGCTCCTGTTATTCCTATCTTCTACATCAAAACTATCCTTAATAGATGAATACATTATTTTAACGCTATATCATAGGAGATTTGCAATACCCAGCAATTTTGTTCGACACAACTGTTTATAATTCAATTTTATCATTTTCCGAGCGTTTTGTCTTTATCTAAGTAGGCTCTTGAATCATCAAATATAGTTTCCATATTGTACGATTAATGTTGATGTTAAAGAAGGTAATGGGCCTATTAAAATACTATATATAGAAGTGCCCGAGTAATAAAGCTGCTCGTATTTCGTGCACTAATGCAAAATTCGCAGTGGAGTGTGTGGAGAATGCCGCCGCTTGGTTCGCCACGCGACTCCGTAAAGCCATGCAGGGGCTCGGCACCGATGACCGCACCCTCATCCGGATCCTGGTGTCGCGCTCGGAAATGGACCTCGGGGCCATCAAAGCGGAGTACGAGCGGCTCTACGACAAGACGCTCGAGAGCGAAGTGCGGGTTAGTCAGGGCGCTCCCTCGGCACCCATTCTCTTCCTTCTCTACATTCACAGTCGAGTGCGTGGAGAACGCAGCGGCCTGGTTCGCTCAGCGTCTCCGCGCGGCCATGCAAGGCGCAGGAACCGAGGACAAGACCATCATCAGAATCGTGGCCACCCGCTCCGAGATAGACCTCGGAGCGATCAAGCGGGAGTATGAGCGTCTCTACGATAAGACTCTGGAGAGCGACATCTCGGTTAGTCCGACACGGTTAAGGGGGCGCGATGGATAACGTTGCCTTGTTTATCCCTTGTTCGTGATTAAAGCTCAAGTTTGGGATAATATTATTGAATATATAACAACAATAAACCATATCAAATATTATAATGATATTAATGCCAATTTAAACGACATTTAAATTATATTTGACATATTAATGAGAACTAATTTAATTAAGGGCAAGAGATTTTTGGGTATTTTTAAAGTTATAATTCTCTTTGTGCGTTAGGGAAATATGAGAGTAAATTTTAAAAACCGACACCCTGAAGTTAAGTATAGTCGACATTTTGGTTTTTGAAAAGATTTTTATCTTTTACGCCAAAGAAGTATAACTTCTAATGCGTATAAGTACACACACACTTTTTTTATTTATAATATGTCAATTCCATTGCCAGTGATATCAATTTAGGTTGGAATAAAGGCTTTTGGGCTTTTTTTTTCAATTTTTTTGAATTTCTATTGATTTTCTTTGTTCGAGAAACATAATGTTTGAACGTCTTTTGTTTGAAAAAGATAATGTTTGAACTTCTTTTGTTCGAGAAAGATAATGTTTGAACTTCTGTTGTTCGAGAAACATAATGCTTGAACTTCTTTTGTTTGAGAAACATAATGTTTGAACTTTTTTTGTTCAAGAAACAATGTTTGAACTTCTTTTGTTCGAGAAACATAATGTTTGAACTTATTATTTCATATATTTTTTACAAAATAATTGATTGGAAAGTTAGCAAGATCAGTTTTTTATTCCCAGGAGAATATATTTAAGGTTTTAACCAAAGAACATTATATTGGGTCGGAGAATGATTATTTGTCAAACTAATCACTGTGTTCAATAACTTCACGCTTTACACTGCTACTAAATTAAAGCACATTATATATGCATGTATCAATTGTAAATTTCACTCGAAATCAAAATATTCTGTAAAAATTGGATAGCGAATGTAATTTAATGTCCTTAAGCTTTCTATTTTTTCTGTATGTAGTAATGTGTTTTAATTATAAATATTTTTATATCGCTTCTTATGGTGATCGGATCAGGAGGTGAGGTCTTTGTGATTTTATTCAAAACCTAGTTGTTTTAATGCTATACATTAAAATTAATGGTATTTAATGTAATATTTTTATTATTTCTGTATTAGGGTCTGAATAGAAATAAATTTGGGATCTTTTTGTTTAAAACTGGTAAAATAATTTACCTCTTACCCTTGTATAGTAAAAGGTAAGAAATATTAAAGATTTCGCACCTGAAGTTTTAATTAAAATAACTATTATGGTTATATGATATTAAAAAAATCAATGATTACTAGATGAGTCAGTTAAAAGTATAATTAATATGCATTTGGTGGATAATAAGGCCGATACTGGATGGATGTAAAGCTCTCTTTTTAGTCCTTGCATGCGGGGCAAAAGTGCGTCCTTCTCTCCCGTTAAGATTCTATTGAATACTTTAACTCTCTTTTCCCATCGGTAACCTAGCAACAACTTGTTTATCGAAGTGTTAAAATCAACTCGAATACACTTTTCTACGATTTTTTACATTTCTGTATGAAAAATGAAACGTGCGTGCGTACAAAGTACTCATGTCAGAAGTGAAACTTCTTTGAAAAACAATTTTTTGTCTTGTTTATATGTTAGGAATTTAATGAATTTAATTGTCATTAAAATATAAAAAGTATCGAAAATAAATACAAATAATTTGAAATCTCAAATGACGAATTATAAATAAAATTGCCACGTGTTTTTGTCAATTATTAGAAATTAAATGTTGTAATATTTTTATTTTATATTTAATGTGTGGCAAATTAAAATGTCACGTTATTTGTAAATATTAAAACTACCTAACCTTCACACGTAATAGCATATAAAAACGCTGCACGTCTTCGTGACGATAATCCCGTGTTTCATCCGTAAAAATTTTACCTAAAAGTTTCAAGAAAATGTATCTATCATTTATCCCACACTCCACGGTACTTTAATGATTAACAAGCAACATTTTCCGATATATTCACGCATACTAACTCTTGCGCGTTTCTTTCCACGCATGTGCACTCTGACGCTGCGACCACTCGCATGGTCATGCCAACTGGCGCATTGCAGCAGGGCGAGACTTCGGGAGACTACAAGAGGGCGCTGGTGGCGCTCCTCGGCCCCGCCTAAGGACCCTAGTGAAGCCCTAGGCCTGCGAAGCCGAAGTATACAGCTTTTAGTATGTAAGATTATCTCACGTGAATCTGTTTGTCTCCACTTTATACTCAATATAAATTTGCATACATCAAATGTAACGATACGTTTCTAGTTTGCGCAATACTTGAAATTACAGCGCCATCTATTAGAAATATCATGAACTACTATACATTTCAACTTCTGTGGAAAACTTAGCGCCATCTGTTGGAAGTTTTAAAAACTACACATTACGCGTGAAATACTTCGTCTAATATATATAATAGCGCCATCTGTTGGCGTAATATGCTTTTAATATAAATTTACCTCCCAAAAGATGGCCTTTCCTTTTTTCCATTACAATATTTTTGTATTTTAAGACAACGAAACGTTAAATTCATTTGAATATCAAAGCACAACGAACGAAATGTATTTTATATGATTTACGAATAACAATTTTAATAACTGAACGTGTAGTGGCTTTAACCAGTACCTTTTTGAAATATTTTGCCAATTAAATGTTATTTATACACATAATTTATTGAGTGTTGTCTATTAAAAGAAAAGTTAGATAAAAATAGAGTTTTAATTCATCACCAATTGATATTTAAAGCATTCCGATATATTTTCATACTTTTGCCTTCAGTGTGACTGAGCCTTAATTCTTGATTTAATAAATGTTGAAATTGAATGACACTTTTATTTGTATATTCCCACAAATATAACATATATGCGTTTGTAATGGATGCCTTTTTATAATAACCACGTATACAGCAAAATGAGTCAACAAGAAATAAAAACAAACGTGCAATCCAATATTTTAGATTATTGCAACAATGCTTTGGAACCCAATGCCCGTTTACATATAAAAGTCAAAATATTGTTTATTCCAAATATTATTTCAATGAATAACATTAAATGATGATAACATTAAAAAACGTTAAAAAGATGTTATGAGGTCAAAAAAAATTCGTCGTAAATTAAATTCGGATCCTACTACTGAAGTACCCATGAACTAGTAATTCTCGTTAAGGGGTCCAGAAAAATGGGGGGCGTTAATCTGGGTCAGAGGGGCAATTTGTTATTTCATTTACTTTAAATAGTATTTTAAATTTCACTAAAATTAAAACCCACCTACTACACAATAACGAATGTACCCTGGATCGTGGACTATCGTTGAACCATTTTTGATAGCATTCCCATCATCATATTTGCGTGAACGTGGATTTAGCGCTGCTTACTAAAAAGAGATATCATTTGCAGATTACAAAACGCGGCTGGTTTTGAGTAAAATCGAACCTGATATTAACAATCTTATTAAATATCATCAAATTCATCCATCTCATTAGTTTAGTATAAAAACGAAAACTGATTACACAGTTATATTGTATCTTTCAATTTGATTAAAATATATGTCGGGAGTGCAATATTCTGTGAAACGTGACAATCCGGTGCGCGTCTCTCAGTAGTTCTCGAGTGACGATCCGCTAGAGCGGTCGACTGTTGAAACTGGCGCGTTCCTAGCTATTATTATTAATGAGTTTGAGTAAATTGATATCGGGGTCTTTATAATCTGAGTTAATTAATGAAGCGTTTGATTGCACCAATGCCCACAGTATGGAAATAGGATGCCATTAATGACGATGTCGGCGGAGAAGCCTACGCCCCTATGCTTTATGCTTCTCCTTCTCTCTTACTATCCGACATATATTATTAAGAATATAAAGTTGGATTTTATTTGATATCGCAGGTAAAAATCCTAATTTAGAATGTAAATTTAAACACNGTCGTCGTCGTCGCTTCAACCGATGGACGTCCACTGCTGGACATAGGTCTCACGAAATGATGCCCACAAGACCCGATCTTGTGCCGCCTGGCTCCAGCGGCTACCGGCGATCCTCCTTATATATATTATCGTCGGTCCACCGACAAGGAAAACAAACTTACAATCCAATATTTTAGATTATTGCAACGATGCTCTGGAACCCAATGCCCATTTACATATTAAAAGTCAAAATATTGTTTATTCCAAACATTATTACACATATATATAAGATAACATTAAAAAACGTTAAAAAGATGTTATTAGGTCAAAAAAAATACGTCGTGAATTAAATTCGGATCTACTACTGAAGTACCCATGAACTAGTATTTCTCGTTAAGGGGCCCTGAAAAATGGGGGGCATTGATCTGGGTTAGGGGGGGCAATTTGTAATTTCATTTACTTTAAATAGTATTTTAAATTTCACTAAAATTAAAACTATCGTATTGTGGGCTATCGTTGAAAATTTTTGATAGCATTCCCATCATCATATTTGCGTGAACGTGGGTTTAGCGCTGCTGCTGCGACTTACGACTGTTTTTGAGTAAAATCGAACCTGATATCCACAATCTTATTAAATATCATAAAATTCATCCATCTCATTAATCCATCTGTGGAACGCTGACGCCAGCTGTCTATTGGCGTGGAGCAGAGTTAATAGTGACAATCCGGCGCGCGTCTCTCGGTAGTTCTCGAGTGACGGTAGCTATTATTATTAATGAGTTTGTGTAAATTGATATCGGGAGCATTTAGTGATTAAACATTATAATCCGAGTTAATTAATAAAGTGTTTGATTGCACCAACATTACCCAACAAACGCCCACAGTATGGAAATTATGGATGCCATTAATGACGATGTCGGCGGAGAACCCTACGCCCCTATGCTTTATGCTTCTCCTTCTCTCTTACTATCCGACATATATTAAGAATATATCACTGGTAAAAATTCTAATTTAGAATGTAAATTTAAACACCAGAACTGATTAAAATAACTAAATTAATTAAAGCAATGAAATTGTAATTTTTAAGTTTTGGGGGTGTAAAAAAATGGGGGGCGCTGAAAGATAGTTGATTTTCAAAAGGGACGTCAAAAGGATAAGGACTCATTTTTCCGCTATAATTAAAAAGTTAATTTCAAGACAGTGCTGAAGCACGCCGAGTGCGTGTGACGTCACATTGTTAATCTTTCGAATTTATTATACCAATATATTGGCGCCCATGACTCGCATCAGCTGTTTCACTTATAACGTGATTTCATAAAATAATGCATTTTTAAAAAAATCTTATACCTTATATTTGGAATCAAAGTGGGCCAAGTTAATTATTTAGTAATTAAACAGAATAAAATACATTCCTAAGAAGTTATGTAGACGATTTAATCTATTAATGAAGCTAGGGGTTTGATATTATTCAAGGATGACCCTGGACTATTCCTATTCAAAATCAGACTAAAAGAGTATTTATTATATAACGCCAAATATTTATCTACAGGAGATGGTAAATATTATGAATGAAGCTTTGAAAGGGAAAGGAATGAAAGTGAATGTAAACAAAACGAAAGTTATGCTTTTTGAACGAGATGAATCTATGATGAATGGCAATATTTTGATAGATGGGGAACAAGTGGAAGAGGTGAAAGAATTTGTATACTTGGGATCTAAATTTACAAAAGATGGAACATGTGACAGTGATATCGAAAGGAGAGTGAATGCAGGGAATATGGTAAATGGTGCTCTGCATGCCTTTATGAATAGCCAGATGGTGTCTCAAAGGGCTAGACTGGCAGTGCATGCTGGAGTGTTGGTGCCAACACTTATGTATGGTAGTGAAAGTTGGGTATGGCAGAAGAATCACAAAAGTAAAATAAATGCGGTAGAGATGAGAGCGTTGAGAAGCATGAGTGGATTGAAACTGAGTGACAGAGTAAGAAATAGTGTAATAAGAGAACGTTGTGGTTTAAAAGAAGATGTAGTAACTAAAATTGAGAAAGGTATGCTTAGATGGTTTGGGCATGTAGAGAGAATGAGTGAAAGGAGACTGACAAAAAGGATTTATGAGTCAAGAGAGAATGCGAAAATTGGAAGGGGAAGACCAAGGCGAACGTTCCTGGATCAAATCCAAAAGCCAAGTCAAGAGTACTTTAAACCGACGAACTTGTATGAAAGGTTTAGTGAGAATGAAAGAAGGAAAGGAGATAATCAAGGAACGTGGCAAGTAGAAGGACATTCTCTGCCTACCCCTATGGGAATGAGGCTTGATGCTATGTATGTATGTAAATATGTATCATTGTATATTTTTATCACTTTCACATAGCATGTTATTAATAATATTTCCTTAGTATATATTTATGTATGTAAATTTAGGTATAAGAGTATTGTTAAAATAACACTTGCAACACCACTTGTTGATTAAATTCTCCCACTTTTAGGGTTCCTGGTAGAGATCACTCATAAGGATGTGTCCTTCGTATACTAATTTTAGTTTTTTTTTGTTAATTTAGAAGATAAGTGGTGCACAAATAAATAAGATTCAGAAATCATTTGTCTAGTTGAGCATACGTATATTTAATAAGATATTCCAATCGATTTTGGATTTTCCTCCACATAATATTAAGAAATATATCAAAAGCATCCTTAAACAAAAGACATATTACAATGTTGAAGATTATTTAAGCGATACAAATGTTTGGATTTGATTCCAGTTGCTCACAGATGCAAAATATTCTATAACTACTTCTAAAAGAGTAACCGATGAGTTTCTAGTCGGTTTCTTCTCAGCGGATTCAACTTTACAAACTGGTGGTAGATTTGTCACCAACAGATACGACTATTGACGATTCAAAAATGCTTTTTAAGCCTACTCGAATAAAGTTGACTTGAGGGCCTCGCTGGTGCAATGGTGCGAGTATTCGCTTTGCTAGCAGAGGTCCCGGGTTCGATCCCCGGTAGGAATTTAGGAAATTGTATTTTCTAATTTGTCTGATTTGTGTTCCGGTACGATGCTGTGTAGAAACCGTAAGGGGTATATCGCCTCTTAACAGATTGGCGCGCTTCCATCTTAGACTGTATCATCACTTACCATCAGGTGAGATCACAGTCAAGCGCTAAACTGTCAGCAATAAAATAAATAAATAAAGTATATTTTGATTTGATACACATATATCCGAAGTGGATGGTCCATTCGATGTAGTGTACTTTATTAACTATAAATAGGATGGGATACAATAATAAAATGTATACACTCGTCATAAATCATATTTATTCGCACGCCTAACGCACTTAACAGCCATCCATTATACATGAGCTAACCTCGAGGGAGACTCCAACGATACAATCCCTCATCATTTACTCGGTAAGACCACTATATAAGCAATTTACAAAATCTGTCCACTCGTTACATGTAAAATTTCAGAAAATACTCGTGAATACGTGAAGCTGTGTGACTATTAAAATAAATAGGACACTGATGTTACGGTAACAATAATTCGTTGGGAAATTAATGCCCAATTTCACCAACCTCCCCTAAAGTTTGTGTCTCTCTAAAGACATTTAGGGGGTAGTTAGGGGAGTGCTAGCGAAATGGGGTATAGGTTAATCTCTCAATGATGAAAGATGTATACATGCCATTTATGTTTGATAAATAATAACAAGTTTCAATAATGGTATTGTGAAACATTTTAAAGAAAAAAAAAAATTTAAAAATTGTATTAATTTTCGACAATTGATTTTAATGACAATAAAATTCCTAATATATCATCCCCCCCCCCCCTCCAGTTCTCGGTAAGCTAAAGTTGTTTTTACACATAATGTGGTGTAAAGCAAGGTCTTTTTTTATACGAGAGAGAGAGAGAGAGAGGAAATCTGAATCATATTTAATCCCACTCATATACAGGTAGACTTTTAAAAAGCGTGACAAAAAAAAACATACATTCAGTAGAGGTTGCCCATTCATTTTTTTTAAATTTTAATGTAAAAAAGAAATCAAAATAAAATTTCTAATATGTCCAAGGTTACCTAAGTATCAAAAACAAAATGCTGAACCGCAAAGCAGTTGGTAGGAAAATAATCATCCTCAGCGATAGCCAGGCGGCACTAAAAGCACTTGACACAAGCAAAATCAGATCTAGCCTAGTGCTGGAATGAGTGAGAAGCCTTAACTGTCTTGGACAAAACAATACGATAAGGCTTGCATGGGTTTCAGGTCATGAAGGTATAAAGGGCAATGAGCAAGCGGACAAGCTGGATCAAGCAGAGGGTTCATAGGTCCTGAACCTTATATAGCAACAGCACCGTATGTGATAAATGCCGCACTATCAAAATATGCCAGCAAAAGAGAATTGGCGGAATGGCACAATTACATCACAAGATCAAAACACCTGAATTAATACAGTCCACTGAACCCGGAGAGCTAAAAGTTACATGAGCTAATGTAAGCATGAGTTGACATTCTGTAATAAATAATACTCTGGACAGTAATGTATTGTTTCTAGTGCGCACTATTAATTTGATACTTTGTTGTTTTCATTCTAAAATTCTTATCTGGTCCACAACAACTTGATTCCTAACAGCTAAAATAATGAAATGCAAAAAAAAAAATTGATTTCCAAAATGACATTTTCACTTGAACAGGTAAATGTTTTTTAAGTGTTCTATTTCAATTATTAATATTTTTTCAAAGTCACCTTGTATAGATGCAATTCTCATTGTAAGAAGTCTCACTTCTACCATGTACAGTAAAAAACATGTTACAGTGCATGAGTAATAAATGAGACTGAGTATTGTCTGCTCTCAACGATCGTGTCACTTCGTTGAGATCGTTGAGAGCAGACAATACTTAAACGAGCATTATATACACAATTGTGACGGCTCATTAAAGTGACCTTTAAAGGAATAGTGTATTTCTATACATTGTAATCATCAATATATTCTAAATGTTATTTAATATGAATATAAAAAAAACAAAAGTTATATTGCATATTATGCATGCATACCTTAAGTTTTTTTTTGTTACCGTAAAAAAAGTGTCCTCTATTGTGCTATAACAACATATTTCACTTTGTTAATTTGCATAGAACATTTGACTTTATAAAAAAAATGTATTTAAGTACCGACTAATTAAAGAAAACAAGTCCTTATGTTGTCGCATATAATTTGTCAAGACGAGACATACACAAACGTTTGAATAAACAATTATATACAAACGTGCTGCCACACGAGTCATTGCACATAGATATACTAAAAAATAAACTCTTAAAGTGATTAAAATATATTTCTAGTGTGTTATTTTTTACATATAATCACTTAAAAATGAGGAACATAAGCTTGAGACGGTCGATTTGAATCTCTTTGAAAGTGCGGTAATGATTAGACTTTTTAATATTGAATCTGTGATACAAAATTTGTTTATATACAGTGCAACTCTATATAACGAAAATAGACTGATTCAGAAACTATATATTACATTAAATTTATATTTAGCGTCCGGACTTTTTTAGAACCTCTCCCTTAAGCTACAGTAAATAAAACCACAGCCCATGTATGCAGTTCTTATCGTTTTCTCTTTTTTCTTAGTCCATTACATAGTTTTAGATTTTACATTTTTTATTATTGTGTTTTTGCTCTTTCTTTTTATTATCAACTTATGTTTATTTTATATATAACTTATTTTTTATTCTGGTGTTGGCAGCAGACGTATTAAGGTACGAACTGAAAAGCAGCTACGAGCTGAGTTTTACACCTTTTCACAGATATGTTCATATATTTTAAATTATAATTTATGTCCGATATTATGTAAACGACACATTTCCTGTGAATAAAGATCTTTATTATTATTATTATTAAATAATATATTTGATCTTAAAGAGGTAAAATAAAACCTCTTACAAAAGAACAAACCATACTATTTGTTTTACTATGAATTTAACAATATATTTTGAAATTAATGATTAATTTATAGGATATGTTATGCAAAGATTTAAATAGAGTGTAATAATTACTTCTCAGATATATACAATGAGTAAAATTTGTTATAAAAAGGGATTTTTTTAAAAAATCAAGAACATCGTTACATTGAGACTCGTTATGTCAAGGCTAAATACATTGAGGCTCGTTACAATAAGGTTACACTGTATAGATAGATATTCCCACAAATCCGCTAATGCAATTAAATGATTTTTAATGCTTTTCTATAAATAAAATATAATTTTAACAAAGTATGTCAGTGCTAACTAAATCGTCGTCAGTCAGTCGTAACTTTGTCGTTTTTTTTAATTTTTCACTTACTTGTTGCTACATTTTGAACGACGGTTTGCAATATAATATACAGATAGACAAATGAGCACTATTTAGTAGTCACTTTCACAAAACACTCGGCCTAGCAACAGTTTACAATTATGTGTGCGCTTTGTATATTATGCTATGTGTTGTTTTCACTTTATCCGCACTATGCTAAATCACTTGTCACTTTTTCACTTAGTTCACTCTTAACATTCCCGTTCCGATGTAAGAGGGGGGGAGCCCTCAGTCATTCACCCCAAAGAACTTGGCCTGGAGCTGTTCCAGTGGCATTATCTGCTCGTCTCCGAGGGCAGGTTGCTGCTCAGCTTTCGACTGCTCTCTGAGATCTGCAAGTGAAACATGAATAAAATACTATATTGTTTCACCACACATTAATGTTAAAAACTAGAAAGGACACTTAAACGTAGATAGTGTTATAGTCAATAAAATCCACATTATACAAAAATATGATTAGATAAATACAAACATATACATCAATTTATATTATTAATTAAATCTTAAAATATGTAGAAAATTGTACGAGGTTCCTCTTTATATATTGTTATTGTGTGCGGAATGAGCTGTGGTCAACGTTATCTACGTATGGGGTGAGCGGTAATCTGATTCAAGATTTGAAGTTTCTCTATGAGGGTTCTAGTGCTTGTGTCAGAATAAACGGAGCGTACAGGAGTGGATTCCTGTCGAAAGAGGTGTTCGACAGGGATGAGTTGCGTCACCATGGCTGTTCAACCTATTCATGGATAAATGTTTGACAGATTTAAGAGAAAGTACATATGGGTTAAGAATGACTGAATTACTCATCAAATGTTTAATGTAAAAAGAATGAAAATGAATGTAAACAAAATGAAAGTTATGCTTTTTGAAAGAGATGAATCGCAATATTTTGATAGATGGGGACCAAGTGGAAGAGGTATAAGAATTTGTATACTTGGGATCTCAATATTTACAAAAGATGGAACATGTGCAAGTGATATTGAAAGAAAGTGAATGGAGGAAATATGGTAAATGGTGCTCTGCCCGCCTTTATGAATAGCCAGATGGTGTCTCAAAAGGGCCTGACTGGCTGTGCATGCAGGTGTGTTGGTGCCAACACAATAATGTAATAAGGGAATGTTGTGGTATAAAAGAAGATGTAGTGATTAAAATCGAGAAAGGTATGCTTAGATGGTTTGGGCATGTAGAGAGGATGAAAGGAGACTGACAAAAAGGATTTATGAGTCAAGAGAGAATGCGAAAGTTGGAAGGCGAAGACCAAGGCGAACGTTCTTGGATCAAATCCAGGACATTTTAAACAAGGTCCAAGTCAAGAGTACTTTAAACCGACGGACTTGTATGAAAGGTTAAATGAGAATAAAGGAAGCGACGCAGATTTGCAAGGATAGTGGCAAGTGGAAGGATGTTGTCTCTGCCTACCCCTATGGGAATGAGGCGTGAACTTATGTATGTATGTACGTAACAATATTCTTATAACATTTGTGACCCGTTCTGATGTCCTGTAGCCTGTAGCAATATTGTCATACCATTGGTATCAAAACAAATTACCATCAGTACCTGTGACAAGCTGCGGTTAATTGCAATTGCTTATCTCATGTTGTATGAAAGGTTTTTTTTTAATAAGGGGGTGTATGTGTGTGAAGTTAGCAGGGTCAGTTTAGGGTAAAGTGGTTATGTGACCCACCATGCCAGTGCTCGAGCAGCGCAGTGTAGTGCAGCGCGCGGTCGTGCCGCTTGAGCTGCGTGAACACGTGCACCAGCCCGCGGTAGTCGTACTCCAGCCCCGAGTACCGCTCGCCGAACAGCTTCAGACCTGACACACCAGCAACACCTCACATTAGTAAGGTTCCATTTCATCAAAAGGTTACACATATGAAGATTAGTGGGTAGTTTTTGGTTTATATTTCTTGACTGTTCTCACATGATAATAAGTGATGATACAGATGGTAAACGCGCTGACCTGAATAGAGGTTATTTATGTTACTTCATTTATTTAGAAAGAAATCCCTTTGACATTTGCTCTGATATACCCTAAGACTTTCAAGACCTGTGTGTGCGTGTGCGTGTGGGTTTGTGTGTGTGTGGCGGGGGGGTGTTTGTGGGTGTGGGTTTTGAGCGTGGGGGGGGGGGTTGTGTGTGTCTGTTAGCGTTTTGGGTGACATTAATCAGAGAGGTTGATTTATGTCTCAGTACAGGGCTACAAGTAATTTTTCTGTTTCTGTATATGTTAAAAGCAGCAACCATTTCTTAGTTACGTTTTCACTTTTTTTAATCGTTAGAGGTTAAATTTCTACGCAGTTTTGCCAGCGTCCTACTGGTCACAGATGAATTAGAAAATGCAATTTTCTATACTTGCCATGTCCTGGAATTGAACCCTGGACTTATACTAGAGAAGCCAGTACTCGTCTCGAGAACACCATATGTAATTGGAGTAAGGCGGTAACTGTCAGTATGACAAGTAATTTAGGGTCTCGGGGACATCAGAAAGATATGGTTGAGTGATTCTTTGATATCCCTATAATGCGAGATCTACTCTTTCACTGAGTCCCACAGCAGTACTCACTGATGTTGATGGAGCGCAGGTAAAGCTGCTCGGCGGCGCGGTGCATGTGCATGTGGTAGTTGTAGAGCGAGGCCAGGTGGCCCACGCTCAGTCCCACCTCGTAGTCCTCGGCGCCCAGCAGCTCCTCCTTGATGGCGATGGCCTTCAGGTGCATCGTCTCTGCGTCCTGGGCCACCATACACACATTACAACCAAGATCATATCGCCTCTTAACTATCAAGCTGTTCTGAATGTTATCTAATAAACTCAAATCCCGCAAATATTTAATAAATTACAATCACATTTTAATGGCGATTAAAAAACATGACACCCGACTGAGTTTGTTATGCGTTCTTCTCGGAACAAGGCTCAAGGGAACACGTAGCTTTAAAATACAAGTCATACTTTAATATCTTCATCAGCCTATAGTTCATTAAAAAAATTAAATGTGTGTTTGACATAAGCGTTAACTTAAACTAATTTAAGTTGAACTATTGAATATTGAAATTGTTTAACTCGAGTAAAGCTTAGGTTGTTATTTAAATTTTGTGTATATTAATATGATAATGTAAGGAAAGGCTGTTCTTTTATTGATTAAGTTTCAGGTTATATAGGTAAGTAGCAGCCCATTAACGTCCCACTGCTGGGCACAGGCCTCCTCACTCATATGAGAGAGGGTTTTTAGAGCATAGACCCACCACGCTGCTCCACTGCGGATTGGCAGGCATAGTACACAAGTGTACTCTCTATTCCTTCACTCTCATAGCCCGATGTGACGGTAATTCGACACAACCGGAGAGAGATCAGGCGCAGGACCGACGGCTTAACGTGCTCTCCGAGGCACGGGGGTGGATCACACCGCCGACTTCCCAACTTCGGGCTAATATTGAGAAAATCTTAATAGAAAACTCAATATTAATATTTGAATTGGCCCGACCCGGGACTCGAACCCAGGACCTCATGTCTGTAGTCGAACATGCTAACCACTAGACCAATGAGGCAGTCTCAGGTTATATGCTCAGTGTCAAAGGTATTTATTTATATATAACTTATGAACGAGCAACATAATTACATGTTAGAACTACAAGTAAAACTATGCTAAGGGTTTTTAAATTAGACATAATTATACTTATAGATAGTTACATAGCTCTAGACTTGAATATTAGTAGGAAAACAACAACGACAATACAAAAATACAAAGCAAAAAAAAATAACCAAAATAAATTGAATTTTATTTAAATCTTATTTAAAGGAAGAAAGTGCAGATGACACTTCCTTCCTGAAGTGGGCCGCATTATAATGGAAAATGATCGAATAGTGGCCAAGATTGGTTCTATAGGACCTTAAGAGCGAGCAGTGAAACAACATATACATGGTATATGTATATCGCACCCTTAACACTGAGTAGAGAGAGAGGGGGCAGGCCGATGGACTGACGCCGTAACGCACCATTTCACTCTCCCATAAGAAGTTATCACTTCAAAAGTCTACTGACCTGGAATTTCTGCATACTCTGGTACAGTCGGCCAAGGTTCCCATAATGTTTCGCTGTCTGGACGTTCTTCTCACCGAAGGCCATCATGCTCAGCTCCAGGGCCGCCTTGTGTAACGACTCGGATTCCTCTAATAAATTCGGTTCTGAAAAAACAACACTGTTCTCTTTTTCACTATATTACATAAAAAAAATGACTTACTGAACCGAGTACCGCAGAATACGCCGACAGTACCCAAACTAACCTAAACCAGTAACTAATTACATTAGCTAACGATTTTCTTGTAATAATATTCGTAAATATATAAAATTATGACGTCACAAACACAGTGACCAATCGTTGCGTATAGTCACGTGATATCTTTTTGAAGTGAAACTTCTGTAGGCGCATGAGGGTAAAAATTTTACAGATGAAATGCGTGATTAGAGTCACGAATATGAGCAGCGCTTTTTATGGTAATTCGTCCAAAAAACATTACATAGTTGTAATATTTATAAATAACACGTGGGATTTTAATTTGCCACTCGTCATTTCATAGTTTAATATATTATTTTACATAAAATATAAAGTGAACATATTTCATAAATTCTCCTTTTTAAATTTTGAATTCAAAAACAAAATTAATCTGATAATTACTAATAATGACAAAAACGCGTGGCATTTTATTTACAATTCGTCATTTGAGATTTTAATAAATTATTTGGATTAATTTTCGACATTTAATATTTTAAGGTTTTATATTTGTATAAGTGTGTTATTTCACCCTAATACGCCTGTGTATCTCAAGGACAAATTGGAATTTCTTGGGAAGCACTCTAAAGAGTTACGGTCGACTGAGAATCGAGGCAAAGTCGCTAGCAACCTTTAAAAACCTAACAAAAAAAACACTATCTCTTGGAGAAGAATTAAGTATTGACGACATTATATGTATATATTCACATATGTGTAAGTTTATGTATGTTATATATATTAATATGTTTATATGTATGTTTAATTATTTAATTATCTGTGAACTTGTTGGTTTTCTGTAGAAGTAGCTGTCATATGACAAGTAAGTAGCAGCCCATTAACGTCCCACTGCTGGGCACAGGCCTCCTCACTCCGGGGAGCGNAGCGGTAATTGTTAAGAACTGGTAAAATAACCTTAAATGTTGTTTCTCTTTTCCAGGTAATATTTGTAATTAATTAATATTGTATTTGTATATGTAAAGTGTATGTTTGTAAAAAATAAAATCTCTTTTCCAGAGCAACACATATTGGTTTAAATTTTAGTTGCACATGTTGTCCGCAATAATTATAAAATATCCCATTATATATATCTATTATGTATGTAGGATGTAGTTATTTGTGTGTATGTTTATGTTATTGCCTACCTTCCTTCTTCGCTACTTACAGCTTTTTAAACTCAAGGTTGTCTGGAAGAAATCGCTATTAAGCGATAAGACCGCCTGTTGTACTTTCTTTCTCTATTTAGTTAAGTTTATTATAATGTATTACTTTTAAGGTGCAATAAAGTGTATAAATAAATAAATAAATATACAAGACTAAAAAAATTTGTTGCCAAAGAAGTTTCACTTCTGACGTGTGTACTGTACGCATACACTTAATTTTTTTTTTTAAATTATCCTCGTTACATATATAAGCTCAAATATAGACTCACCTCTCATGTCCTGTCCCGCGGGTGTGTCCAGTGCAATTTCTTCTAAAATTAAGGCTTTGACCCGTTTAGCAGACGCCAGCAGCAAGTGGTCAGGAGGCACAAGGTTCTGGAAAACAATTTGGCAATATATTACTATTAGAGATCTCGAAACGATAGAAAAATAGTATTGAAGTTTTTTTTGCTATACAATAAATAGCAGGCGCTTGTAATATATGTATAACTTTTTTACAAAGTTCAGGAACATTTTGTTGCAATATAAACTAAAAACTTTGAAAAATCTTACACCCCTTTGTACATATAACATTAATAAAACAACAGCCAGTGTCTTTTTGTACAATGTGGCTGTATTGGCAAGAGTCAGAAGGAAACAGGTAAGTGATGATAGTCTAAGATAGTATGATGAATAATACTAAATTTGTCATGCAGTGAACCGAACCTGGGGCTTCTATCGAAGCAAATACTCAAACCAGTACCGCTATGGTACCTATTGATCCGTTACTATCATTTATATCATGTAACGTCAAGGTTGAACCAAAACAAGGCGTTTTATATAACGCTGATGCAAGTGATACAGCCGATGAGAGCCATGGGCGTCGCCATATTGGCTTTGGCTACTCTAGCCATTCCTTTTCACCCATTTACACGATACATAAAAGATAGACAAAGTACACATGTCAGAAGTGAAACTTCTTTGGCAAAATCATTTTTTTAAGTCTTGTTTATATTCATACAAATCTAAAATTTTAGATTTCCGAGACTTAGAGGGAGGGAGAAAGATATGTTAGGAATTTAATAATTTTGATTGTCATAAGAACATTAAAAGAGTCGAAACTTTTTTGTCAATATTAGAAATTATTAATAAAATTTTGTTTTTTTATTTATAATTTAGAAAAGAGAAGTTATGAAATGTTTTTATTTTATATTTTATAAAAAATATTCAATTATTAAATGACGAGTGGCGAATTATAATGCGAATATATGTAATTTGTTAATACTAAAACATAACCTTCAAACGAATTAGCATTAAAACGCTGCACATGTTCGTGACGCTAATCACCCCTTTCAACCGTAAAAATTTTACCTTCATATATCAATTGGCAAGTGAAAGAGAAAACACTTTATTGTAGCAAATAAGTAAAAAATAAAAAGACATTCAAACTAAGAGACTTATTACTTTAATATGAGCGTGCAAAGGCGGTCTTATTGCTGCAAGCAATCTCTTCCAGACAACCGTTGTAAGCTGAAAAGCTCTATATAGTAAGTGCCAGAAACTTAAATTTATTTTTATTTATAAATATATAAGGTAATTGTGTATGAAATATCTACATATACGAGGTGTGTTCAAAAAGTATCGCGAATTTTGAATTTTCGTGGGTTACGTATATTCGAATTTAGAATTTTTTGTGGCGTTATGTTGGTACTCCTGTCTCTCACTTATGCCGACAAGCTCGGCCATTTTGAATGTTCATTTAATTGTTGACAGCTGCTTTGCTTGCACGTGTTTTGGATCGTCTTCGATTTTTACCTATTCAAAAAAATGGATCAAAGAACCTGTATCAAATTTTGTGTGAAAAACGAAATTAAGTGCGCGGATGCATTCCGAATGTTGACTGTGGCATACGGAGAAGCTACCTTGGACCGAAGCAACGTTTATCGGTGGTACAAAATGTTCTCAGAAGGCCGAGAAGATGTGAACGACGAAGAGCGTGCCGGACGCCCGAGCACTTCAACAACAGACGAAAAAATTAATGAAGTGGAGAAAATGGTATTGGCCAATCGTCGAATCACCGTTAGAGAAGTTGCTGAGGACCTAAACATATCGATTGGCTCGTGCCATTCGATTTTTATCAATGATTTGGGCATGAGACGGGTCGCCGCGAAATTCGTACCAAAATTGCTCAATTGTGACCAAAAACAGCATCGCATGAACATTGCTAATGAGATGTTAAACTCTGTCCGCGACGACCCAAATTTGCTCCAGAGGGTCATAACTGGTGACGAATCGTGGGTTTATGGTTATGACGTGGAAACCAAAGCTCAATCATCTCAATGGAAGCTGCCGCACGAACCAAGACCGAAAAAAGCGCGCCAAGTTCGATCGAATGTGAAAGTTTTGCTGACAGTTTTCTTTGATTGCAGGGGCGTGGTGCATCATGAGTTCTTGCCACAGGGAAGAACGGTCAATAAGGAATATTACCTGCAAGTTATGCGCAATTTGCGCGAAGCAATCCGCCAGAAACGCCCGGATTTGTGGAAGAACAAAAATTGGCTTTTGCACCACGATAACGCCCCTGCTCACACATCGTTGCTTGTGCGCGACTTTTTGGCCAAAAACAACACACTAATGATGCCGCAGCCACCGTATTCCCCAGATCTGGCCCCCTGTGACTTTTTCTTGTTCCCTAAACTGAAGAGGCCCATGAAAGGACGACGTTACTCTTCTCTTGACGAGATAAAGACGGCATCGAAGGAGGAGCTGAACAAGATAAAAAAAAAAATGATTTTTTGAAGTGCTTCGAAGATTGGAAAAACCGTTGGCACAAGTGTATAATATCTCATGGGGATTACTTTGAAGGGGACAAAATAGATATTCATGAATAAATAAATAATTTTTGAAAAAACACAAAATTCGCGATACTTTTTGAACACACCTCGTATGTGAAAGGATTCTATAAATACACATTTAAAATATACTGAGACATATACAGAATACTTGAATACCTCTATGATTCTTATGGCGCGTTCAGCATGGTCCCTTGCTTTGTAGAATCGGCCAGAGGAGTACTCCAGCACATATAAGGCATAAGCTAAGTCCTCCTGAGCCGTGGCCACGTGCAAGCTGCTGCGACCGAACACTCTCCGAAGAGTGCTCAATGCCTCCTAGAAAATAATTGCAAAAAGATACATTTAAAGGTACGTGTATATCATGCCTTAATATACGGGTCCCAAACGTGGGTGACAGAACAACTAGTAAGCAAAATGAAAGTTTGTCAAAACGGAATCGAGAGAAGTACAATAGGAGTTAGAAGAAAAGACCGAGAAAAATTAAAAGACATGAAAACTAAGACAAAATTTAAAAATGCGTATATAACATTCAAATAAACAAGATGGAGGTGGACAGGGCATATGCAAAGAGAGACGATAGGAAATGGACAAGATTAATAACAGAATGGTATTCACTGGTTAGCAAAAGGAAAAGTAGACAGACTAAGAGATGGGAAGATGACATCAGTAAAATTGGAGGTCCAACATGGTCTCGAACAGCAAGGAACAGAACGGAATGGAGAGTTTTAGTGGAAGCCTATGTCGGAAGACAAGTTGATGACTAAAAAACCGCTTGCCGCCTAATTATAGATATATAAATAGATTTAGTCATCTTTTCTTGCCCTTATCCCACTAGGTGGGGTCTGCGTAATGTGTGTGGGCGCTTACCTCGTATACGGCGACGCTGTGGGTGATGGAGTCGACGTTGAGCAGGTAGAAGCCGTAGTCGAGCAGCGCGGCGGCGTAGCGCGGGTGCTGCGGGCCGAAGGCGGCGCGCGCCTGCGCCACGCCCTGCCGCACCAGCAGCCCGGCCGCGCCGAAGCGCCGCTTCACTACGCACGCCTTGCCACACGCGCGGACCACCTCCACCGCGATCCTGACACGCGCAACCAATTTCAACTAGCCACTCGTGGAGAGAGATCAAGCACTAGCCTAATGGCTTAATGGGATTTCGGTCACGGGGATGGAACACACCGATGACTTGAGTAAGGAAGTAGCAGGCTATTAATCACCCACTGCTGGGTACAGGTCTCCTCACTAATGAGAGAGAGTTTTTAGAGTTGCTGCCATTACGCTACTGCATAGTACACAAGTGCACTCTTTATTCCTTCACTCTCAAAGTCCAAGGTGACGGCAATCAGACACTCGCTAAGAGAGATCAGGCGCAGGATCGACGGCTTAACGTTCTCTCCGAGGTACGGGGATGGAGCGCACCGCCAACAACACAGCTTCGGGCAAATATTGAGAAAATCTTAATAGAAAACTAGAACCCAGGACCTCATATCTGTAGTCGAACAGGCTAATCACTGACCAATGAAGCAGTTTACCTCGAGTAAATATTGACTCTTTCTACCAAAACCCCTAACATAAATTTTGTCTTCTTTATTGCCCAAAACAAACGTGAAACAAGTAACACAAAGGCAAACTTAGCTTAGCGATTTCTACCAGGTAACCTTAGGATTAGATCGATTATGTGAGGTGAAAAGGGTAAGTGGTGCCCACTGCTATATATATCTATGCTATGCTATATATACATACAAATATCTTTAATTCACTGCTTTCGATGGATTGCCACCGCTCGACAAAGGTCTCACCTCATGATGCCCACTGTGCCCGATCTTGCCACTTCAGCTTTACGATTCTTATGGCTATGTCAGTGACTTAGGTTCTTCAACGGATCTCCCTCATATCTGATTTGATCGCGTAGATAAACTCGAAGCAAAGCCCTCTCCATCTCATGCTGCGTGACTTTGGGTTTTCGAATGAGGCCCATAGTCAGCGACCACGTTTCCGATCCGTAGCTGATCACTGGTAACACGCACTGTCGAATACTTTGGTTTTCTGGCACTCAGGGATATGGATGGACGAAAAGATCTTACGTACTTTCCGAATTGTGTAACCCAACCGGGTTGGATCCGGGGGTTGACCTCTTTCTCGAAATTGGATCGTCCTAGCCGGACTATATGTCCAAGGTATACTCGTCAACAATTTCGAGTGCTGAATTCTCAACGAAGACTGGGTGGAGCGGAACATTGATATTGGACATAACGTTCGTCTATATTTAGACTATCATCCATGTTTATATTTAGGCCCACTTGTAGAGAATCTCTGTTGAGGTCACCGAGCATAATATTAAGATTTCGAGAATATCGGTCATACGGACCACGTCGTCGGCATACAAACATTCCTACATACTAGCACGAAGATCTCCCCCACCCCTCTTCGATAAAAAATAATCTAATCAGGTGGGAAAAGGCTGGTCTTTGAAAGAATTTGTCCTGGCATGGGACTTCAACCCAGGATCTTATAATCCAACGAAAAACACGTTAACTATCAGACCAATGAACACATTAAATACTAAATACAATTATCTAATTGTACTCATCTGGAATCTAATGAGGGTTTGCTGCTGGCGAGACAAGCACTCGGAGAAAAGCCTTTTGACCTTGGTTCTAATTAATCCGGCTTAGAAGGAACAAATAAAAAACCGGCCTTGTTCTAGTCCTCGATGACTCTAAATCTAGATTTTAATCTAGTTGGGCAGACTGTATTTTATTTGACTGTAATAGTTCTTTTATTTGCACTATTCACTGCGGGGGCAACATACGGACGAACACTGGACTATTATACAGGTGGTACTGAAGCGTAACAAGGCTCGGTCATAAACGCATATTCCATAAGGAATACTTCCTCACCAATTACAGAAGATTCAACATTACTTTTAGGAGCTTTTAGATGGCTTGGGACTTGGTAACTTCTCAAAGCCACATGTATACAAGGGAGCGTAAGAAAGTAAGGGAATGAGCGTGGACTGACTTGACGGGCGTGTGCGGCGTGAGTAGCGACAGAGCGCGCATGCTCCAGGCGTGTGCTGCGCTGTAGTCACAGCGGACGAAGAACAGCGCGCTGAACTCCTTGCACAGCCGCGCCAGCAGCGCCGCCAACCCCCACGAGCCGCAGCAGCCCGCCTCCCAGCAACCCTGGGACCTGCACCGCACCATGCCGGTACACAAACACAATCACATGCTACTATAGTGGCGCTTGTATACCAGAACCTACACAGTTAAGAATTAAACCAAGCACACGCATCTACTCGTCCGTGCGTACACGTGCGTGTATCCTAAGCGCACGCACGTGCAAGCGCGCTCGTGCTTTGGTGCGTTGCGTTGTGCTTTTCTGTGATTGTTCATATTGGGTGTGTATAATATGTTCACAATTGTGTGGTTAGTTTGTTAAATTTATTAGACAAAATTAAATAGTTATATATACATTGAATTTATAAATCTGCTCATCAGTGCCTTCAATTCAACACTTCCATATCAAACTTCACTCTGGATGATGGAAATATTATTAACTATGGAAACTTTATACTCACTATATATATCATTAATATTCATTATGTAATTATATGAGCAATTTGTTATATCTTGTTCAGTAGTGATAGCAATGAAAAATTAAGAGAGTCTTTTTATATAAAATGCCATCTTGGTTGAGTTTCTCGATCTCAAATTGAAATCCCAAGTTAAAAAGTTCACCTCTGCATCTCTTCATCATCAGCCTGCAGTGCTTTGAAGCAGGCGTCGACGACATCGTTGGATCCTTCCGAGAGCCTGGCGGCGGCGTCCACGGGCAGCCCCAGCAGCTTGAGGGCCAGAGTATACGTCTCAGCTGCAGCTGGGAAGCAGCAGTACGCTGACTGTGTGTTGAGCAATCTGAAACAGATGTTCGAATAATGATTGGGTTTATACTTCTGTGGTAAGAACCAGATAAGTAACCAGTTTTCGTGATAGAATTTGTAGACAATTTCTTTGGAAGGCGTTATCTGTCCAGGTAGAGATTTCCACATTTTGTTACAGAAATAAATCGGCAAACATTCCCGATTTTTTAAGGCCTCATTGGCACAATCGTGGGAGTACTCGTTTCTCGACAACGTTTTTTACGAGACTCGACGAAATTGCATATTCTAATTTCTCTGAGATTGGAGTCACCCATGGATAGTTACAATACAAGTAAAGTGCCTGCAAGCAAAAAAGTTATATTTCGATATTATTGCTGGGTAAGAACTAACAGGAATTAAATTGTCTCTTATTTGGTTCACATTCGTATTACCCATAACACTTCAATGGAAAAGTCATTAGGCCCAAACCCGAGTTTGCTGTCCTAGGACATGGCAAAAGGGCGGTACCCTATAAAAGTTTCCATAGAGATCCTGTTACTACCCAATACGTGACGAGGAGACCCAAGGCGGGTATAATCCCACATTGCCTATCCTGCCAAGAGGCCTGGTAACATTGGAAGATTTTTGTCGCGCTAAAAATAAAAGACACCCAGGTATTGAAAATCAATTACGGTTTTACCTGTGACAGCATTCTAGTGTCAGTCTCTTGTAATGTGTGGTCTGTGGTTGAGCTTGGCAGAGGTCCCGACAGCGCAGTAGCACGCGCTGAGCGTCTGCGTACCAACCAGCCTCGTTGAGAAAACCACCTGGGAACAATTTATCCCAAGATAAAATTAAAAGATCTTCTCATTCTGGAAACGAAATTGGATGGTAGAAAAGCCATGTCAGTACTCCTTCTTTGACCTCAATAAACTTTTTTATCATCGTCATTCGACGTACCAGAATCGCAGCTAAACAGCTAAACATAAGGAGGACTTCACTGGGTTTAGTCGAGTATTTCGACGTAGCCAGAGAGCACCCACTCTCAAATGGGAAGCCGTTCAATATCTACTGGTAATCTCTTCAACAACATCCAGCATATTTAGCTGGTCCTCGCGACATCATCTATGTAGCATTGATAGTTATTCCCCAGATTGACGGGTACATCTTGTCATACTAAATGTTTTGATATAATGAATTACCCATCATCTTAAGGTTTACGAATCTTCAATTAACCTCTTCCGGTGACGTGGTCGCTGACTATGGCCTTCATGCGGAAGCTCAGCGTGCGATGGAGAGGGCTATGCTTTGAGTTTCTCAACTCAGAAATGAAGAGATCCGTAGTAGAACCAGATTCACCGACATAGTCCTACGAATCGCGAACCTGAAGTGGCAATGGGCGGGGCAAATAGTCCGAAGGATCGATGGACGTTTGGGGGCCGATGGTGCTGGAGTGGCGACCCCCCAAGGTGGACGAACGATATAAAGAGGGTCGCCGGTAGCCGCTGAAGCCAGGCGGCGCAAGATCGGGCCTTGTGGACGTCATTACGTGAGACCTATGTCCAGCATCGGTTGAAGCGACGACGATGACGACGACGAATTAAACTCTTATATCAACATTCCTCAAAATTGATCTTCACCTATTTACATCCAGTTCTGGTAACTAGGATGGACAGATTGCTCTCGTATTTATTATACTTACCAAGTCTAAGTCCTAATTGTATGAGCGAGTTGCGACTTCTGTTGTTGGCGAAACTCCTCGCGAGGTAACCGCTAGCCAGTTCCGTGGAAAGCTTTGAACCATGCTCTATCACCGCCTGGAATACAGACAAATATTAATTACCTTCTTTTCAATAGAAATTAATTGGCATGGCAATGAGCATTCGGTTTGCCTGGTGTTTTCATATCCCCATAATCCAATTGCCCAAAGACATATGCAGGATCGACTCGCGGAACTGCTAAAGCAATGTCAGTTAATATGGCCTCGGAGAAGCCCAAGCCATTCTAAACGTGGAATTTGAGTTCATTCGCTAAACGAAACACAGCAACGTAATTTTGCATCTGTACGCTAGTATTCTAGTTAGGTGAATCCAGTCTTCACAGCCACTAGACACATGGAGAGGGTATTTCATCATGTTCCCACGGGATCGGGTTCTTTGTGAGGTGAAATCGAGGTAAACGGCTTTTTAATCCAAATACAGTTCTACGAAAGCTTTCTTAAAAGCTTTTTTTTCTTTTTAAGGTTGCAAACTATTAAGTTGTAAAGTTCGGTTGCAAAAGGCTGGTCATCATAAAATTTTAACCAGAAAAGCATTAGCCGTTCCACGGGTTCACCTAAGTCTGCTTGTTTGTTGTGGACATGATGTAGTATGTACATATAACATTTCCGGACGAGAATAAATGTCGCGAACACACCCGGAATAGTGGCGTGTTTTAAAAATAACACAGTCGCCTAGTAATTAGTATGTAGTTAGCATAATGTTCGCAATATTACATAACGTGACATGGAATTTAGATAAGAGACATTGAGTGTGTTACGTCCTACGTGCGGCATATCGTCCATTACGTGCGAATACAAAGATATAAACTACACTTCTATCTATATGTCGGAGAACGGAGAAGCATAAAGCACAGGGGAGTAGGGTTATCCGCCGACATAGTCATTAATGGGATCCATTATATAATTTCTTATACTGTGGGCGTTCGTGGGTAATGTTGGTGCAATCAAACACTTTCTTAATTAACTTAATGTTCCCGATATCAATTTACACAAACTCATTAACAATAACAGCTAGGAACGCGACAGTTTCAATAGTCGACCACTCCGGCCGACCGCCACTCGAGAACTGCCGAGAGACGGGCCGGACTGCCACTTATTGACTTTGCCCCCACGCCGATACACAGATGGCGCCAGCGTTCCACAGACTATTACACACGGACCAGCGATCCATAGACTCTTGCACTCCGAGATATATATAAAATATCTAAACAATTATATTTTAGATTGTAAGTTCGTTTTTATGTAGTCATTACGAGTATACGATACATACATATTAAATGAATTTTATAAAGCCTTTTTTGGCGCTGGGAAATGCTTTTGAGCACTCACCTCGACCAGCTCAGGAGTGTGGGACTCGGTGAGGGAGGAGGTTTCGCAATACCCAATATAACCCAGCGGATTCCTATTCCTTTGTAAGTGCGACACCAGAGGTTCAGCTTGCGCATTATTACCTGGTGATCCAGATGAGCCCGACTAAGAATTCACACAGCAGGAGCAGGTGAGCTAACAAGCGTCGCTTAGCATTCTATTTCTTTCTCTATGTCTCTCGTAGGCCTCCTTTAGCGAGATTATGTCTCTCAAAAGAAGACCTTTCCACTTGAAAGCATCGCGAATTTTATGTAACCCCCAATAATATAATATAAACGAACTCTCAGAATAGGGATCTCGTTTAATAAATTGAAATAATTTATAAAAAGCTAATTGAGGTATCATACTATAGTTTGAACGAATAGTTAGACGACGAAAAAGCGTGAGGGTTAATGAGTAGATATAATCGACCAACATATATGACAATTTTGTTAAGCTAATGAGAAAAACCGGACATCCGACTGAGTTTGTTGTGGGATTTTCTCAGAAAAAGGCACCAAGTAAACCTTCGCACGGGTACAGGAACTTTTTCATTTCATACCGGCTTAATTAGGCATAATAAAGCTTTTAATCTGTATTAGTCTAGTCGAATTAGGATTAATTTGTTAACAGCAAGTTTTTGGGAACCGTGGGGGGATCATTGACAGCTTAACTATCGGTTTTCGGGATACCTTGTTGCGTCGGCTGCCATCTCAGATTTAAGAGAGGTGATTGTTTTTTTCAAAACCTCGCCTATTTTCAACTTTAGGCGAAAAATCGTTATAACCAAAGTTGTTCAGAATTAAAATTCCTGCAATTCTTCTTGTCCTGGGATCATTATTTTTCGAGTTGACCCTAAAGAAGGGGTGATTATTTTATTTCATCAAAGACTTGCTTATTCGAAGCCCCTTTCTTGAGTTAATTCGACCTGGCTATATAGCGTTTAAAAAAGTTTAATGCGCTTTCGTAGATTTAGAAAAGGCCTATGATCGAGTGGTGAGGAATGAGCTGTGGTCAACGTTATCTACGTATGGGGAGAGCGGTTGTCTGATTCAAGCATTGAAGTCGCTCTATGAGGGTTCAAGTGCTTGTGTCAGAATAAACGGAGCGTACACGGAGTGGCTTCCTGTCGAAAGAGGTGTTCGACAGGGATGTGTTACGTCACCATGGCTGTTCAACCTATTCATGGATAAATGTTTGACAGATTTAAAAGAAAGTATGTTGGGTTAAGAATGAATGAATTACTCATCAAGTGTTTACTCTACGCTGATGATCAAGTAATACTTGCGTCATCCGCTAATGAGCTACAGGAGATGCTAAATATTATGAATGAAGCCTTTGAAAGGGAAGGAATGAA
>JACTOM010000883.1:1498048-1511540 GCA_015832385.1 Elymnias hypermnestra | reverse complement strand
CCAACACTTATGTATGGTAGTGAAAGTTGGGTATGGCAGAAGAATCACAAAAGTAAAATAAATGCGGTAGAGATGAGAGCGTTGAGAACCATGAGTGGATTAAAACTGAGTGACAGAGTAAGAAATAGTATGAAAGGTTTAATGAGAATGAAAGAAGCGAAGGAGATATGCAAGGATCATGGCAAGTAGAAGGATGTTGTCTCTGCCTACCCCTATAGGAATGATGATGATACTATGTATGCATGTATATAGCGTGCATTGGACGCCAAGCTTAATTATATGACGCGATTAGTTGATCGCATAGTGTTTACAGTGTACACTATGTGGTACATAACGGTTGCCTACTTGCATTACTAGTAATTTGTTACACTATAATAACGTGAATAAAGCCCAAATTTATTAAACACTAACTGGTGGCTGCGGTTGTGGTTAGACACACGATTTCGTCTTTTTATTTTCCTACTTCTGTACGCGTAAGCTTCACTTGGTCTTGACGTGAATAATTCTTTAAAATTGCATGCGTAATGTATCAGTTTTCCGTATTGCACAAGCTCGCTGCGCCTTTATCTTACACGTCCACCCTCTTAGAATGCTTTCGTACAAGTGACACAGTGTTTTTTTTTTTGAAGTGTGTAATTGCTGTTAGCCCTACTGGCTTTGACAGCGTAACCGAGAGGGGTAGCGAGCGCAGAAGCTCTGCCGAGGGTTGGGCCCGTAGGGGGGAAACGTTGCTCTAAGGGCGCCTCCTGCGAGGTTCGGACCTAGGCTTAGAGCAACGTTTGCTGCTACTGAAAAGGACAATCGGACAGGTGCTTAGTCTTGACGCCCATGGGTCCGCGACTGGGGGCCACGGCTGGGGTACGTCAGATAGCGGGAACTTCGTCTTCGCCGGCGAAGACGCTGTGTGTGTGCGATAGTGCACGGGGCGTTGTCAATAGTAATCTGGTCGTCTAGGTCGTCAAGGACGTGTTTGGGCCGCCTCTTCTTAGGCGGGATGTTTAGCCTAATCCCATAAGAGGCGGCATTTCTAATGAGAGGGGTGACTGATGGCTCTCTTGAAGTAATCTATGGAGAGCGTTTTAAAGTAGTTGTTGACCGTTGCGTGATCGAGAGCTCTGTGAAGATCGAACCAGCCGGCGTGCAGGAACGTGAGCGAACATAGGACAACGCTTGCATAGGAGAATACGGGATTTTTGTAGAGTGTCACCTTGTGGCGCAGTGACAATTTACTCTTCTTGCAGATCATGGGATAGAGACGACTTAGCACAAACGCTGCCCTGCCACGGACGTTGCGGATGTGTTCGGTGAATTGCATACACGCATCTAGGGTGACTCCTAGGTATTTGGCTTTCCGTTGCCAAGGAATCGGGTCGCCGAGGAGTTCTATTGTACTCAGATCGCGGCGGTCAGGTTTTTATTACCGGTGAAGAGCACCGCTGTGCTCTTGTCGGCGTTCGCCTCTATTCTCCATTTGCAGAACCATTCGCCTAGGCGACGGACTGCTCTTTGGAGACGAGAGGAGATTGTCGTTAACAAGTTTGATGAGGTAAATAGCGCGATGTCGTCCGCGAATTGTGCTAGGTGAACGTGAAGCGTTCCGGGCATGTCGCTGGCGTACAGCGAGAAGAGTAGCGGGGATAGTACGAAGCCCTGGGGGACTCCTGCCTGAATTTGACGGCAGGAGGACAGGGTGCCCTCTACGCGGTAGCGAAAGCTTCGGTTGGTAAGAAAATCTTTTAATAGGAAAACGAGTCTATCTGGCACGCCCAGACAAAGAAGCTTATATATTAAGCCGGCGTGCCATACCTTGTCGAATGCCTTCGCTACGTCGACGAAGATCGTACCTGTAGGGCCGCGGCTGCTGCCGTTTGTGTAATAGAGATGATCGATTATGTGCTACCGATAGGCGGTGCACTTGCTGAAAACAGTCGTGTTCTGCGCGAAAACCAAACTAATAGTCTGGCAGGAGACTCTTTGGTCTCTACCACTGCCTTGAATCTCTTTAGTATAATTCTCTCATACACTTTTGCAATCGTGTTGAGAAGGCAACGCAGTGCGCTCGAAATAGTGACTTTTAAAGTGTTACTGCATGTACTATGTATGTAGATTCATAACATATTTCTCGTATTATATAAACATAAAGATAAGTATGTGTGATTATATATTATAAATAAAATATGTAAATATTTATACAATCACATACACTACAGCATCCATATTATATAGTTACAGAGACAGTTTTTTGTAGCTACACATCTATCACCTCCATCCGAAATTCAATTACACCACTGAATAGCTAAATAACCAAAGAATTTATAACGCTGTAACATATCTTTGCAGCGATTGGAGAATCCCCTATTTAAGGGGTATTTTGCATCTTCGTTTCTAATAACTTCAGCTATCTGCGAACATTCCGTGATACTTTATTTAACTAATAGACATCGTTAAGTATGTTACGAAAACCTCATAAAAAGTATAAATGTATACTTATTTATTGATATAAACTTACTAAAAACCTATTGCTGGTGCGTTTGTAACTCTGTCCTAAGTTAAACTTCTACAACATAAGTTGTGATACTACTTCTGTGAATACACGGTAATTCTCTGGTTCAGCTAGCTTAGAGACAGCCAGTGGCTGATCACATCTATTTGCTACCTTTGACTAATCATCGTAACATTGAGACTGCATAGTAACCGACTAGATTCTTCTTCTCAATTCAAAGTTCTAAGGCTTGAACTGCCGTATTCAGAGTTATTATTACCACCACTTGAGTTATGGCAACAAGAATAATAGTGTACAGTTTTATTAACCTGAAAACACTGGAGCAGTCGCAGCTGTGCACCAGAGAAGCGAAGCAACCGCTCGAACATGTCCAATTCTGATAGCTCCGCGCCCAAGATGCACAACCGCTTCTCCTGCAGCATCTAAAACAAACAAATAAATAAGGTTAGGCATATATTCCCCCTTTTAATATGTCGCTGGGAACTGCTTTTAGGCACCCCGGAAAAAGGAGTGTGGGACTTGCTGAATAACCAGAATACACATTAAAAACTGCGCATCCATCAATAGTGGTTCAAGTCATATATACTCCCTACTTCCCTCGCGAAATCTTCCACTGCTCACTCACATCCTATCGAACTGATCATGGGTATTATTCGGTGATACCGAGATTGACTAGGACATATAACGAACTGCTCCAAAAAAACTCAAAACTCCATGACCTAACAAAATACGTCTAAATTTAGGAAGTGAAGCTGTACTTCCCTTTTGTATATAATGTTTAGTATATTTTTTTGTATATTTGTGTTTTCCTTATGTTATTATGTACTAGTAAGGCCCCGCACTTTCACCCGCATAGATACCGATATCGTAGCAGTGGAAAGTCTACTTGGCAGGAGATCCCCTATGCTGGCAGGTGATCCCCCATGGTCGCAAGTGATCCCCTATGGGAGCTCAGAGCGAAAGTTCTCATAACTACTTACCAGTGCAGAGTAGCCGCAAGAACCAGAGGGGAATTACCAGACGCTGACGTAGTAAGGAGGGTCAGGGTTCTAGCTAACAGAGCTTTGACCCAAAGGTGGAAGGAGGATCTCGGGTCCCCAGTGGTCGGCGTGGCCATAGTAGAGGCGATCCGCCTTCATTTGGACAAGTGGTTGGGCAAAGAGCACGGATCTCTCTGCTACAGATTGGTACAGTTGCTTACCAGTCATGGTTTGTTTGGCAAATACCTGTACTAAACTGTTGGCTGTGAGCCGTCGGCCAGATATCGAGTGTGGTGGCTCGTCAGACACAGCCCACCACACTGTGGCAGAATGTCCTGGCTGGGGTTCTCAGCGATTCATTATGACGTTGCTGATCGGCACAGGTCTCTCACTGGCTAGTATTATAGGTGCAATACTCATCATCTCGCATAAGGAGGCACGACAAAGGGAGAGGGTGAATGACGCTGAGGCTCTCCGGCCCCGGCGAAGGGGAGTAAGAGGTTCATACAACTTCTCCCCCTGTAGAAAATCTATAAGCCGGCTACAACCGAGGAGCCAGAGAGGAATGCCTCAACGAACCTCTGGCTTCCCACTTATGGTTTACGACGGTCCCGCTGGGTTTTGGTGGGTATTGCGAGTTCTCCTCGCAGAGTCCTACACTCCCGACCCCACGACATATTATTTGTTAGTAACAATTTTTACTCAACCTATAATTCTAACCTAAAAACATAAATAATAAAATAACTCAGACTAAAATCTAATAATTAATTACTAGGGATGCCTCCTCCTGCTGATGTGTGCACAATTCCATCTGATCCAGAAGGGGCTATCCCACATATCCGCCAATGTACTGAGGAGGGTGTTGGAACTGGCCATTAGCCTGTCCATCATTGATGCAGCCCGCTTGCGCATAATGGCGTAAAATATACCATCTTAATATTCATATCTGTTCCTTTTAACTACGAAAATGCAATAGCCATATATACTACGAAAGTTTCTAACGTATAAAGAGTCAAGTATAAAATCCGAATTTTGTAAGAGAGTGTTTCAAAGATGAATTATCTATAAGAGTACCTATTGTACTAATGATATGTGTTTAAGCATCATATGTTATTAACTGTATTATTTCAAACAATGATGATGATAAATGGGGTGTTGTAGTCATCAAAATGCAAGTTAACCGTTATTGTTATAAAAGATTCAGAAGAGTCATTCCTATTAGTTTTAAATCATTAATACTATGTTATAATAAGGAAAAACAAAAGACTTAAACTTTAAAAATATTAAAATGTACGTAATTTAAACAAATTACCATTATAGTATTATACTTTATCTATCTATCTATCTATCTTTATTGTTAAGTATACGTCCATTATTTCAACAAAAATATGATATAAGGCAGGAAGTAAGTGACTCTAAAATCCTTCTTTTTTATTCATATGATTCATACAGTTAATACAACAAACATTTCCTTTAATCATAAACAAATACGCAGCTGATGAAGAGGTTTTTACGTTTGGAAAACCAGAACGATACCAGATTATCTCTATTTTTTGTAATTGGTGACTGGTTGAAGTGTAAATATACCTGATGGTAAGTGCAGATGCAGAAGATGGAAGCGTGCTAACCTGGTAAGAGGTGATTTACATCCCAATTTTTTTACACAGCATCGTACCGGAACACAAATCCCTTGCTCTAACTCTTAGATTGCCCGTGTCAACTACTTGGCGTGCATGATACGATAGTTCTGTCTCAACTCGGCCTCGTCCTCGCTGGCGCAGTGGTGCGAGTATTCGCTTTGCTAGCGGAGGTCCCGGGTTCGATTCCCGGTAGGACGAATTTAGGAAAATGTATTTTCTAATTTGTCTGAGTCTGGACTGGTGGGAGGTTTCGGCCGTGGCTAGTTACTACTCTACCAGCATAAACGTACCGCCAAACAAAGAGATTTGTGTTCCGGTACGATGCTGTGTAGAAACCGTAAGGGGTATATCGCTTCTTAACAGATAAGCGCGCTTCCATCTTAGACTGTATCATCACTTACCATCCGGGGAGATCACAGTCAAGCGCTAATCTGTCAGCAATAAAAAAAACTCAGACACTTTCCTTTTAAGTCATAATGTGTGTTATCTGTATAGGTTCTCGGTAACAGACAACAGAAAAAATAAATCAGTTACAAAGTGACCGATACTAACGGTGCGTATTGTGTTGAAAATCGTTAAGTTTTTTGTGGTATTTTTAAGACTGTGACTATTTCAGCAGTCGATTCAACGCATCACACTGTGGCAGAGTGTGCAGCCTGGGGACCTCAACGTCACCGCCTGGTGGCAATGATTGGCGGTGATCTCTCGCTGGGGAGCATTATAGGTTCTATGCTCTCCAATAATAGGTTGTGAGCCGGAGTATCCTCCTTCTGCGAGACCGTAGTCTCGCTTAAGAAAGCCCATGAGCGAGAGAGGGAGAATGCAGCGGATGCTCCCGCTCACCGCCGAAGGAGGCAGGGTATTAGGCGTGTTTGCGCGCCTCCTTCCACCTCCTTGAATCATCAGTTGGACTCATCTGAGTCTGGTCTAGTGGGAGGCTTCGGCCGTGGGTAGTTAGCTACCAGCAAAGACGTACCGCCAAAACAAAGAGATTTGTGTTCCGGTACGATGCTGTGTAGAAACCGTAAGGGGTATATCGCCTCTTACCCAGATTAGCGCGCTTCCATCTTAAACTGTATCATCACTTACCATCAGATGAGATCACATTCAAGCGCTAAAACTGTCAGTCCAAAAAACATATATATATATATTTTATTATGTTTCGCATATTTATACACGCGGGCGGCGATGTCATACTTTCGGCCTTAGGTGCGTAATACACCATATCTTTGAGACACTGTCTTACAGAATTATTATTATTATTTTTACTAGACGTTTCAGAAATGTCAATTAATAAATTCAAAGTCTTTGTTAAAAGAAAGTATTGTAAGTGGCAAGATTACTTAGACGATAGAAACACGTGGGAGTAAACGAACTGCTCTAATTTGAATTGAAATATATTAAATTAATATGATATTGTAAAGATGATGGTAAAACCAAAACACCCGACAGAGTTTGTTGTGGACTCTTTTCAGATAAGGCGCGAGGGAACCCCTCGTAACTCTAGATTTTAAGTCGTTCTTGAGTACCAACATTAGACGTACGACGATTCAAAAGTGCTGTTATATTCCTAAATGAATAAAGAGATTTTGATTTGATTTATTGACCGCTCCAATGGCGTAATAAATTGAGAGCTCATTTCAGGTTGAGCAAATTTAATAAATTGTATTCGAATGTTTCCGGGACTCAAACCCAGGTCCTCTGTGGAGGTGTTTGTCCACCAGCTGGCAAGGAGGATGTTCCGCCTAGCTGATAACTCCCCGCACACACACCTTCATGGGATTGCCAGCCACCATCCTAGAGTGGCAAATACTGGGCGCCCCTTACCTCGTGAGCTCCTGCTGTCACTATCATCCGACGTGGGTGATGACGGCTCAGACGACGCGCCGGCAGTGGCTACACCCGGATTGACCTTACTAGACTAGACCTGGATGGGCCCGCTGGAGTCGCCAGCGGGAACCAGTCCGGTTGACACTACGGGCAAAAATCCGCGCGATGCTCGAGGCTTAGCCCGGGTAATGGGACAAAAGCCTCGAGGCCCGGTAATCCTCAATGCAAGTTGAGACGTACCCGAGAGAGTGACGATTCGATCCTGATTTCACTATATTTCCACGGGATTAGGAGATATACTTGTCACTAAGTGTAAGACTAATGATAGTTGACCTGGCGGAACTACTAAACACCAATATCACACCATCCGTTGATATCGTACAGAATTAAGTCTACCTAGGATCCCAGATTTGCAGTGATGGCGGATGGTGACGCATTGCGATGGCCAAGAGTGCTATGACACGCCTGTACAAGATCTGGAAGAATCGAGGTATTTCAATGTCTACAAAGAGTCGCCTTGTCCGTGCCTTAACCTTCTCTATCTTTATGTATGGAGTTAAACTTGGACCATAAAGACAAAGAATAGATGCGTTCGAGATGTGGTGCTGGAGACGCATGTTAAGAATTCCTTGGACAGCCAAACGCACAAACGTATCTATTCTATCGCAGCTCGGATCAAGGTCAGGCTCTCATCTGTATGTTATCAAGGAATTTTGGCTTTTTTCGGGCACGTCATGCGGCGAGAGGGCTGTTTGGAAAGGCTCATAATCACGGGAAACACAGACGGAAAAAGATCTCGACGCCGTTCCCCGTCACGATGGGCTGACCAATAGAACGAGACCAAACAAACTACCTTTTATAACCTAGCGAGGATGGCCACCAACAGAGGCGGGTGAAAGGCGTGGATCCGTTCGCGATTGGAGAGAGAGAACTGTAAGACAATCAACGAACGAATGAAATTAAGTAAAGTAAACACTCGCACAACAGTTACGACTGGAGCGCGCATTGTTTCCTGATTGTGGCTCATTGGAACCATCTTCCATAATTAATGTTTTTTTTTCATAGCGATCTATTGATTCTCAGACTTCTGAAACTTAATGAATTTTTAGCGCATTGTCGTTATTATTTTTTTTTTTTTAATATATAAATAAATCTTTAAGTGATGCCTGTATTATGAATGTGTACAATTTCATATAAAACTTTGTAGTGTAAAATATAAAGGAAAAAACTTTTTTTTTTTTATAATTATAACAAGCAAACGAGCTGGCAGGTCACCTGATGGTAAGTGATCACCGCCGCTCTGCAGCACTGGGGGAGCTGCTATTGCGTTGCCGGCCGAGGAGGTGGAAGTCCAATTTTCTTTTAAATATTTGCATGTGGAATTCTTGATGGAACACTGCTGCTGGAAGTTGGTACCACATTTTGCAGGTACGCGGAAAAAAAGATCGTCCAAACCGACTTGTTGACGAGTGCCATTCGTCCAGAGTGTGTGGGTGGAATTTATTTCTATGACGAGATGGTCGGTCGTAGAATTGTGAAGTGATGATCTGAACACTCCCCATAACAGACTCTATAGAAAACACAGAGGGAACTAATGGTTCGTCTGTGGTCTAGAGTCTCCAGTTTGTTAGTCAGTTGGGGGTTGCCGTCAATTCGAATTGCCCGACTTTGATTCCGGTCAAGTCCGAGTTGATACTGGGGTGCACCAGTCCAAAGTTGGCAGCAGTATTCTAAGTGTGGCCGAATTTGGGCTTTATACAAGAGTAAAAGATTTTTGGCTGTGAAGAATCATTTAGCTCTGTTAAGCACCCCAAGTTTTTGGAAGCGAGTTTCGCTTATAAGGCATTTAAAATTTCGGTCGAATTTCGATTATTATCTCGAATCTAGTCATTTGGAATACTTATTTGTTATCGCTAGGCGTCCTGTAAACACAATGCAGTGTTAAACCGTGGAAACAATTTCATCGCACAATGTTGCTTGTTTACGAGCACGATCTTTTTCGTTTATCACTTTCGCATTGTAAATGAAGTTGTAAACGAGCGCATATTTATATTTTATGAATGTACAATAAAATTTGCATACCATACGACCCGTGTTTACCAACATTGTTATATGGTTATTAGAACTAGTCATTTAAATGAATTTGTCATATACGATTTTGGTATTTATAACAACCAGGGAAATATTTAAGGCTAAAAAAAATTTCCTGCCTCGCTGGCCTATGGTGGGACCACTGGGTTCTCGTTCAGAGAAGTCACGGGTTCGATTGCTAAGTGCTAATGGCAGGCACTATGTTTATCTTTCAGGTTTGACTGTTCTTTCCACTCCATCATTGTATTTTTATCCATCAGTGAAGGAAAACCTATATATCCCGGGAGCAATTCTGAAGAATGTTTTTTGCTGACAGATAAGCGCTTGACACTGATCCCACCTGATGATAAGTGACGATACAGTCTAAGATGCAATCGCGCTAATCTGGTAAAAGGCAATCTACCTCTGATAGTTTCTACACAGTATCGTATCGGAATACAAATCTCGTTTCTTGGAGGTACGTCTTTGCTAGCATGTTGGTAACTAGCCACAGCCGAAGCCTTTCAATTACTTAAATTTGTCAAGCCAGCGAGGGCGCCAAAATGTGTAACCTACCTAAAAGTAGTGGACTGAGGTAGTAGTTCTTTGCTTTAAAATCCCTCTTTCCTATAAGTGAGAAGGCCTATGCCCAATAGGGGGACGTTAATAAACTTACTTACCTTCCCTTTACTAAGAGCTCAATTTTAGAGCAAACACATTATTGAAGCTATGAAGCGACATAGAAAAGCATGCAACAAGGCAATTTCCCTACACGTCTCTATTGTTGTGTAATAAAATAAAGAAAATAGAAAAAAATATCAAATTTAATAGACAGACTGAAAATAAGAATATATACACTTAATTTTGATGCAAAGGAAAATATTTTAACCAAACTGCACACCCACCGGATCGGAAACGTGGTCGCTGATTATGGGCCTCATTCGAAAGCTCAGAGTCACTCAGCGTGCGATGGAGAGGGCTATGCTCGGAGTTTCTCTACGCGATCAAATCAGAAATGAGGAGATCCGTAGCAGAACCAAAGTCGAATCGCGAACCTGAAGTGGTAATGGGCGGGGCACATAGTTCGACGAACCGACGGACGTTGTGGCCGGAAGGTGCTGGAATGGCGACCCCGCACCGGAAGACGCAGTGTACGAAGACCCCCCACAAGGTGGACCGGCGATATAAGGAGGGTCGCCGGTAGCCGCTGGAGCCAGGCGGTGCAAGATCGGGCATCATTTCGTGAGACCTATGTCCAGCAGTGGACGTCCATCGGTTGAAGCGACGACGACACCCACAGCCATTAACAATACTTCATTAATTGTGTGATATTTTTAAGATTTTTTTTATGTAGATTAGACTTATAATGTAAAATTGTGAAGACACTGACCACACACGGGCTTACCTAGTTATATTATATGTCAAGAAGACGTCGCTGACATGGGCTGTCACTCATTCCTATTTAAACTTTTTCAACACAATACTCATTAACGAACACACCTATGTACAATCGTTTTTAAACTCGTTATTTCAATTAATGCGTCCAAGAAAAACCAAAATCGAATATCGACCAGTACGCAAAATTTTGGTCCTTCGAGCCGGATTACGAGAAAATCGTTTTCTCCAACGTGTATCATCGGATCCAGAAATACAGTCAGACTAATAAGTTTTGTTTTCTACTGAAATAAATGAAGTTTATAATTTATATGGATAGATATGTACTTTCCTAGAGATGTCCCAAATGGGGCGAAATTTTCGTGACCCCAGCACAACGGTAAGCCGTCGAGTTACAGTCAATCCAATTAACATCACTAACGACTTTGTAAACACGCTTAGCACCAGTTTAATTAACAGCTCCGTGGTCTTAGTAACTTGTTAACTATCTTATAGTAAGATCTTGCTGCAAAATTACTACGTATAGAATATTTAACTAATATTACTTTTAAAGCGAAACTTTATTTCATCGCCTTTAATATATCATCCATGCACCGCATGTCGTATTATAGCCAGTAGTGGAGTGGGGATACAATGAACTACGCTCGGCACAATAGCTAAGGCCAATATGATGACGCCCATGGCGTACATCAGGTGGTCGTAAACCATTTATACTCTCTCTCATTCACGCAAATTTAAAAAGTTTTCATTCATAGTTTCTTAAATTTTTCGAATCCCGGACGGGTACCATTACTTTGGTCTTAGTTATACGCCTAATGGTTGTTTAAAGTTCATCATTTAATTTACTAAACTCCCTTCACAATTAAATAATAACCGAAATAATATAAGCAATTGACGTAAGACCTAGTAAAGAAATTGCTAGATACAGATCTCCCTACTTATAGATGAGTGTTTTTAGAGCCTAGACCCACCACGCAGATCCACTGCGTTGACATAGTACAGAAATGCACTCTCTATTTCTAAAGATCTTGTAAATATACATCTCAGAGCAATTAGATCATTTAATTAAGATCTTAAATCAGAAATTAGCCTAAACGTTAATTTTCTTAAATTAGACTCATTATTTATTGGATCTACCCTTATTTCTATAGGCATACTCCCCACTCTTAGACTATAAATGTGAGTAATCATTGTCTCTCGATACATTCCGGCGCAAGTAGTCGAACGGAGCGGAGCTCCACATAATTATGTGTTTAAATTAAATGTACTATTGATTATACTATTGAGGATAGCGAGAATAATTAAGAGATTGGACGTCGGCATTGCTGAGTCCTGGCACCATTTAGTAATCAGTCAATCTTTAAACCCCTATACAACTGAAAAGCCATGGCCGCTTTACGTACTACATAATATTGATGTACAAAATTGGTAAATTACAGATACGAAGGCAAAATATAATGTTGACGTTTAGTTTTCATTCTTTCCTATATTCCCTATTATATTGAACTAGAAATGGTAAACACTTTAGTTTATTAAACATATCTTATGCTACGTCACACTGGTATTTCCCGAGGACTTGATATTTCTCCGGTCAATCCAATTACGACTGATTACAGCTACTGTTATCATTCTCTATGCAATCATCAAAGTCAGTTAAAAAAAACGAAACGCATGATAATAAAATCCGGGGATCCCTCACGCCTCATGCATCACGCCTCATTCCCTTCGGGGTAGGCAGAGACCACGTCCTTCCACTTGCCACGATCCTATCATGTCTCCTTCGCGTCTTTAATTCTCATTAAACCTTTCAAACAAATTCGTCAGTTTAATGTCCTGGATTTGGTCCAGGAACGTTCGCCTTGGTCTTCCCCTTTCAACTTTTTCGTTCGCTCTTGACTCATAAATCCTTTTTGTCAGTCTCCTTTCATTCATTCTCTCTATGTGCCCAAACCATCTAAGCATACCTTTCTCAATCTTAGTCACTACATCTTTTTTTTATACCACAACGTTCTCTTATCACACTAAAGTGAAGTGATATAGGATCACCAGTAACGCGAGGTGCATATAAAGCACTTTCTGCTGCACCAATAATGCTGGTTGTGAGGATAGAGGAGACACTTATATGAGTAGCAACGCGAATTTACCCAGAAAACAAATACGTGATTTAGAGACGTGGTTGCTTTCGCTACTTGGGACAAGATGTGTGTTGGTATGCAGTCCCTTTGGGTCGTGCGAGGACAAGGTACTTGAAACGGTAACGGCGCCTTCGCATTGCTACGTATATAAAAATCAGATGTTCCGTCCGTTGGTAATTGATTTACAATATTTATTACATATGTATCTCTTAACGTATATCGTATTATATTCATTAAATACAATATTTCTGAGTAAATACAAGGTACAAAATCATTTTACTATATGAAAGTGTAAGTAAAAGTAAGAAGCAGCTCATTAACGCCCCACTGCTGGGCACAGGCCTCCTCCCTCATATGAGAGAGGGTTTTTTTAGAGCATAGGCCCACCACGCTGTTCCACTGCAGATTGCCAGGCATAGTACACAAGTGCACTCTCTATTCCTTCACTCTCATAGTCCGGTGTGACGGGAATCCGACCTGGGACTCGATCCCAGGACCTCATGTCTGTAGTCGAACATGCTAACCACTAGACCAATGAGGCAGTTATGAGTATGAAAGTGTATTAATAAGTAAATTTAATGTTGCCACTACAACACTATTTCTTACTTTGTCACTCAGTTTCAATCCATTTATCACCTCCATTCGAAATTCAATTATACCTCTGAGGGACTGTAAAACATCAGGCAGGGCGGAGGGGGAAGCCGACATATATATATATGTCGGAGAATAAGAGAGAACGGAGGAACATAAAACACAGGGGCGTAGGGTTCTCCGCCGACATCGTTATTAATTAGATCCATTATGTAATTTCTTATTCTGTGGGCGTTCATGGGTATTGTTGGTGCAATAAAACACTGTATTAATTAACTCGGTTTATAATGTTCAATCACTTAATGTTCCCGATATCAATTTACTCAAACTCATTAACACTAATAGCTA
>JACTOM010000883.1:1463120-1481110 GCA_015832385.1 Elymnias hypermnestra | reverse complement strand
GGAGAGAGATCAGGCGCAGGACCGACGGCTTAACGTGCTCTCCGAGGCACGGGGGTGGATCACACCGCCAACTTCCCAACTTCGGGCAAATATTGAGAAAATCTTAATAGAAAACTCAATATTGATTTTTGAATTGGCCCGACCCGGGACTCGAACCCAGGACCTCATGTCTGTAGTCGAACATGCTAACCACTAGACCAATGAGGCAATGGAATGTATAAATATCTACAAAAAAGTCCAGGATACCATATGTATATGTACAAGTAATATGGTATACAACAATATTAAAGACTAGCAATGCCCCGCAGTTTCACCCTCGTAGATACAGATCTGGTGGCAGTGGAAAGTCGGATTTCACAAAGTTTTTAATCACTTTCAGATTATTAGATACACATTTGCATTCATAATCTAATCAATATATAGATTTTACTTTACAACGAATATATATCTAACTCCTACATTTTTAAATTAGTAACATCATTTAAGTAGAATGTCCGACATCCTTCATTTCATGGAGGTAATTGATAAAAATTAAAAGAGAACAGGTACATCGGTGGCTGTCATTGGTGTCATTGGAATATGGGCTAACTCTCCAGTCGCAGGCCCAGTTATAAGGGTCGCTACAATTTTCTTTAGATTGACATTTTAAAATTAGTTAACCGGCTGATGCTCTGCCCGTGACGTCAGACTAGGCTATAGGGCTGCAGCTAAAAATCGGTGCCGTTTGTCAGGTTTCTGGCACACAGCAATACCGAGCTGTACTGCCTTTTCGAGGCTGGGTGGGGGTTGCACAGCATTTAAACCATTAGTGGTGGTTTCAATGTAGTGCAATTAATTCATGTTTTTCACAGATTGTTATATCGTATAATTGCGCCTATGCACTGAATAAAGTTATTTTCTTTCTTCTTTTGAATGGAATATCCGATTTGAATAATTTAACAAGTATTTTACAGGTATTGAAATAGTCTTTAATAAAATAGCATTAAAAGGATAAGTAATAATACAGACGTATGGATAATATGGTTTGATTATTGTCGGCACTTTTTAACGTTTAAAGTATAAAATGTAGTTACAGCGGCATAACTACAGTATTTGGACATATGGTATCCTGGACTTTTTTGTAGATATTTATACATTCCATTGCCTCATTGGTCTAGTGGTTAGCATGTTCGACTACAGACATGAGGTCCTGGGTTCGAGTCCCGGGTCGGGCCAATTCCAAAATGGATATTGAGTTTTCTATTACGATTTTCTCAATATTTGCCCGAAGTTGGGAAGTTGGCGGTGTGTTCCACCCCCGTGCCTCGGAGAGCACGTTAAGCCGTCGGTCCTGCGCTTGATCTCTCTTTGGTCGTGTCGGATTCCCGTCACATATTACTATGAGAGTGAAGGAATAGAGAGTACACTTGTTGTGTACTATGCCTGCCAATCTGTAGTGGAATAGCGTGGTGGGTCTATCTAAAAACCCTCGCTCCTTGGAGTAAAGAGGCCTGTGCCCAGCAGTGGGACGTTAATGGGCTGCTACTAACTATACATTCTATAATATTGTAAAACATTTTTTTGTTCCATCATCAATAGTTTCCCCAGTGCAAGCGATGCGAATATTTTTGCGACCAATTTTTTCACACCTTGGATTACATTAATGCATTTTTATTAGGGATCCCTATTATTTTTGAGAAAGTAATATAGTGTATGTCGCTCAGTGAAAATGCAGCTTTTTAATGGTGAAAAGTTTTTGAAATCGGTCCAGTGGTTTTTGTGTGAAAACTTTGCAAACATACATACAATTGTATCCTCTTTATAATGACCCATGACATAAATCCATTGACTTGTGCTTTCCACAGGCTTAAAGAAATAAATTAAGAAATATATGACGTGGATCTAAGGGTTCCATAGCCTACAGTCGACAAGTGGAAACGGGCCGTTACGTGACCTGCATACATTATACGACTATAACCCTACAACTCTTTACGACCTATAAACAACATTGCAAATAACAGGAAGAATTATTGAATACAAAACTATATGACTATTCTGACTTGCCTAAATGACGCAATGTCTGCCAGAAAATTCTCGAGTTTGATAATTGAAATAATTATACATATTTATTAGGGACTGCCTCATTGGTCTAGTGGTTAGCATGTTCGACTACAGACATGAGGTCCTGGGTTCGAGTACTGGGTCGGGCTAATTCAAAATCGATATTGAATTTTCTATTAAGATTTTCTCAATGATTGCCCGAAGTTGGGAAGTTGGTGGTGTGCTTCACCCCCGTGCCTCGGAGAGCACGTTAAGCCGTCGGTCCTGCGCCTGATCTCTCTCTCCGATCGTGTCGGATTCCCGTCACATCGGACTATGAGAGTGAAGGAATAAAGAGTGCACTTGTGTACTATACCTGCCAATCTGCAGTGGAGCAACGTGGTGGGTCTATGCTCTAAAAATCCTCGCTCTTCGGAGTAACGAGGCCTGTGCCCAGCAGTGGGACGTTAATGGGCTGCTACTTACTTTTTACTCTATACATATTTATAGGCTTTATATGTAATATGCTTTTTTATCTTTTATATTAAAAATGAATGCGATCTCATTTCTTGAAGGGAAAAGGCTGTTTAATTCCAATCTCAATCTCTGGGCGTGAATGGAATTTTCCAATTAGGATTAGGTTTTATTTTAAAATTTGTTAATTTCTCTGATTATTTTGTAGTTCTTGTAAATAATAAACGTAAACTAACTTTCATTGAATATAAATAGTATATAAATCTGTTTTCTATAATCGAGTCTGAAAGTTATAATTTTGATAAGAATGTCACGTTGATATTTTCAATGTCACAATATATCTAACGAGTAGTCGTTGTCGTCGGCTCAACCAATGGACGTCCACTGCTGGACAAAGGTGGATACAAGCGGCGCAAGACCGGGCCCATTGGAATTCATTAAGAGAGACCTTTGTCCAGCAGTGGACGTCCATTGGTTGAGACGACGACGACGAATTTTCCAGGTATAGGTTAATAGAAGCCTTTACAAATAACTACCATACGAGATGAAACAGATGAGAGACTTTAGAGAAAAAGACTACTTCTTATACCTTCGATCGAAAAACATGATGACGAATTTAGCTCGTGCAGAATTCGACCCAACTATATCGGCTTCCTCTATAACTCAACCAAATGAAGCAACCTCACGCTGAAGAATTCCTATGATATCGTGGTACTTCCTTAGAGCTGCAGACAGAGATTGACTGCAACTGGCGTAAATTCCACTCTAACTTAGTAGACGTTATCATGGCTTTTAACATCAAGTAAAATGTCATTGAAGGGCTTTGTTTTAGACTGTGATTTCACCTAATAGTAACTGAGGTTATAGCCTAAGTTGGAAGCACGCTGACCTGGTAAGAGGTAGTTTTTGCTCTTATGGTGTCTACACAGCATCGTACCGGAACACGGTTGTTTTGCTTAGCGGTACGTTTTTTCCGGTAAGGCGGTAATTAGCCACGACCGCAGCCTTTACCAGTCCAGACAAAAAACATTCTTAAAACTACCTTGCCAGGAGTTGATCTCAAAACCTGTGCAAGCGAAGAAGTTTTACGCTATAAAACTGTTTTATCGCGATTAATTTAACTTACACAACAAGAGGAATAAAATAACTAACTGAAAGGGAATGTTAATATTTTATAACTACACTTTTAGTGATTTTATTTTTTACACCAACCGTTATTTAATCAAAAAGGACTACATAAAGAGGGCGCTTTAAAAAACGTCCGAATATAAAGTGAATGGTAGATGAAAACACTATAAAGGTCTCATTAAAAAAGCAGGTAAACCTGAGCGAGCTGGAAACGTGAAAAAGTAATTAACGTCTTGGATTGGAAAAAAAAAGAGAACAAGAAACTGGCACCAAAATCTCGTTTGCTTAAAAATAAAGTTCGTTACATTTTCTTATAGCTACTTGTAAATGATTGATTACTTCACGATATTGTAAAGCTAAGAGAGTCTGTGGTCTTAATTTTGTCAAAAGGCCTCCCAACAAAAGCGAAGCTGAAGGTCTACGGAGCCTACGTCCGCTTCAGACTGACGTATGCGGCCCCTGCCTGGTACTTCTTCTGCTCCGGGTACCAAAGGCGAAGGCTGCAGATTCAGCAGGAAAAGAGACTACGTATGATAGTAGGAGCTCCGAGGTATGTCAGGACGCCCACCATGGAGGCGTTTGTCCGCCAGTTGGCAAGGAGGATGTTCCGCCTAGCTGATAACTCGCCGCACACACTTCCATGGGATTGCCAGCCACTACCCTAGAGTGGCAAATACTGGGCGCCACTTACCTCGTGAGCTTCTGTTGTCACCACCATCCGACGTGGGTGATGACGGCTCAGACGACGAGCCGGCAATGACTACACCCGGATTGACCTCGATGGGCTAGACCTGGATGGGCCAGCTTGATACTACTAATTACCGAGCATCCGCGCGATGCTCGAGGCTTAGCACGGGTAATGGGGCAAAATCCCCAAAGCCCACAATCCTCAATGCAAGTTGAGACATACCCGAGAGAGAGGAGAAGGATTTGAGGTTACCAAACTTTCCAGAAGTTTACTCCATAGCTCCATTGCAGGAAACATATCCTGGAACATTTCACAGTTTGTGAAGGACGTGAGATTTTCCTATACCAAAAAGGACAAGGTCAAATTTTAATGGAATTGGACAATATTTTACAATAGTGCTATTCTTTAAGCAAGATTCCCCTTTTGGAAAAGCAGTTGTTTAATAATTAAACCGAGGTTTAGAAAAGAAATAATATCACTATTGAGTCTAATTAAAATAATAATGGCAGCAATAGTTTCAGAGTAAAATAAATGCATTAAAAACACCTAGTTCATGATTGCATCACCATCTATTGCAACGCATTTCTGACTAAAGAAGTATAACCATATGAATATTCAAGTGTTACCTCAATTTTAAATTGTTTATTGTATTCTAGAAAATTGAGTTACCTAAAAATTGGCCATTGCCAGCTAAAACGGGACTTAAAATTAATATCAAGAAGACTAAAGAGATGAGAACTAGTACAAATAATTCCTCCCCTATGCAAATTGGCACAGAGCACCTAGATCGCGTCCAGTCTTTCACATATTTGGGCAGTGTCGTGACGGAAATCGGAGGCACAGAAGACATCGCTTCTCGGATCGCCAAAGCCTGAGCCACCTTCGCACGTCTAGGACCAGTGTGGCAAACGCGGAAACTGACCCGAAGGATTAAACTTAAAATCATCGGGTCCAATGTTAAATCTGTGTTGCTATATGGGTGCGAAACGTGGAAGGTCACCAAGGACATCTCGCGCCAAATCCAAGTCTACGTCAACTGGTGTTTGCGTCGCATCCTCGGAATATACTGGCCTGAGGTAATCTCTGATGAAGATCTGATAGAGAAATGCCATGAGACTATAATCGAACACCAGATCAAACGGCGAAAGTGAAGATGGATCGGCCATACACTACGTCGGGATTCCAATCATATCCCCAAGCAAGCTTTGGAATGGAATCCTCAAGGTAGAAGGAAGCGTGGTCGGCCCCGACAGACATGACGCCGTTCAGTTCTGGCAGAGGCGGGGAATATTGGAATGACGTGGGGCGAGGTGAAGCGCGATGCTCAAGATCGTTCACGATGGAAAATTACTGTGGACGCCCTCTGCCCTACCTAGGGGATATAGGACATAAATCATCATCAATCAAATATTGGCCATGTTGTGGTGCTACACTGTTGTTTAAAAATGTTTTCATGTTATGTGTTGTTAGTAAACATTTCTAAACAAATTTGTTATTAAACTACGACCCAATGTCATGTTTTCAAGTGTTATAACTGTTTGTAAACATTTATATCAGTATATGAGCACTCAAAACATCTAGCAACTTGTAACGTAATGTAACATTTGGTAACATTTTAAACACCAGTGTGGCAACACCATTAATGACATATAACATCAGCTATCTGATGATAATAAATTCGTTCAGATAAATAATCATATTTATTAAAAGTGAATTTCCATTTAAAATTTGTTGCGCCTTATTTATTCATTCATGTTATTATGGATTAAAATTGCTTTTTTTAAATCCTTATAATATCAGCTTTATGACTTATTCTCTTCAACAGTAAAGTAAAAGTAAGTAGCAGCCCATTAACGTCCCACTGCTGGGCACAGGCCTCCTCACTCATATGAGAGAGGGTTTTTAGAGCAGACCCACCACGCTGCTCCACTGCGGATTGGCAGGCATAGTACACAAGTGTACTCTCTATTCCTTCCCTCTCATAGTACGATGTGACGGGAATCCGACACGACCAAAGAGAGATCAAGCGCAGGACCGACGGCTTAACGTGCTCTCCATGTCACGGGGGTGGATCACACTGCCAACTTCCCATCTTCGGGCAAATATTGAGAAAATCTTAATAGAAAACTCAATATTAGTTTTTGAATTGGCCCGACTCGGGACTCGAACCCAGGACCTCATGTCTGTAGTGGAAGATGCTAACTACTAGACCATTTTAATGAAATCCGTATGCAATAACTATTCGTACAGTAATGTAGAAGGTACAATTTCGTAAAGATTTCTGATAAAGTAACCACGTAATTTATCTTATTGCAACTGTTTAGAGAATAAATAATATAAAAATATTTAAAACATTGGCTACATTTTGAACTTAATATAAACATGTCGCGAAGTACAAAAAAGTAATTTAAAATAACGACATTGCAATCGAATTAATAAAACATCAACTTGATCGAAGGAATAGTTAAAATTTAACACGTATAATTGAAAATATTTTAATTATCATATGGAATAAGAACAAATAATTGTATTAAAAGAAAAGCAGGCCATATTGATGTCAATATATCGAATGACATTTATTATCCAGCAGCTCGTGAGAAACTCCTTCCTGATTAATTACAGTACATGTTCTTTTTGGCGGATAACACAAAAAGGACAAGAATTAAAAAGATTATTGATTCTTTGACAGATATAGACCAAAAATATATTATCCATGTAAACACGAATGACTCATATTATTAAGTTTATAATTTTCCTCTTGTCGTCGTCGCTTCAACCGATGGACGTCCACTGCTGGACATAGGTCTCATGTAATGACCTCCACAAGGCCCGATCTTACGCCACCAAACTTGGCGCCGGTGCTGCCTTGTTTTGGTCATTTGTGGTTGTGTCAATAATCACCACGCTTGGTAGGCGGATTGGTGATCGCAGTGCTGACCTTCTCGCACCGATAACGCTGCTGCCCGTTATTGGTCTGTGGTATTTAGGTCAGCTATATAGAATGGTTATACCACCATTTGTCCGTCGCCAGAGCCTCGTCGGTAGGAGCAACGGACTCGGATGCGTTTCCCCCTTACACCCCTTTCCTCTTGTGGCCCACTAAAACTATGTGGATTATAGAGATGGAACCTATCGACTTTAGCAGGTAAAATTTAACAGCAAAATCAGCCAGTTCCACTTCCAGGGGAGCGTTGATCGTCTACTTTACACTGTAATACATAACATGTTGTATAACATCATTGCCTAAAAAGAACAATGGCATTGATTGATTCTGATGAACGCCTTTATAAATAGCCAGATCGTGTCACAAAGGGCCAACTGACTATCCATGGAGGAGTGTTAGTGCCGAGTTCGGGAACAAAATAAATGCGGTAGAGATGAGAGCGTTGATAAGAATGAGTGGATTGAAACTGAGTGACAAAGTAAGAAATAGTGTGATAAGAGAACGTTGTGGTATAAAAGAAGATGTAGTGACTAAAATTGAGAAAGGTATGCTTAGATAGTTTGGGCACGTTGAGAGAATGAATGAAGGGAGACTGACAAAAAGAATTTATGGGTAAAGAGTGAATGGGAATGAATCCAGGACATTTTAAATAAGGGCCAGGTCAAGAGTATTCTAAACCGAAGAATTTACACACTTATTATATGAAATTTCATTTAGGATACCTAGGCCTGTTATGTTAATTTTTTTTTAACTTTTAAACCTCGTGTATTCAATTCTAAGCTTATATGCTCAGCACCAGTAAATAGAATACTTATGTTATATAATAAAATACGTATTGTAATTGATATAGATAGGGGATGTGTCATCCTTTAAAAGAGCAATTGTTAACCACTGTCTTACCTATCCTGGCATAGACCTAGTATTAGATAATTTTTAATTTTAATTGTTAATATTTTTTGTTTGTTTACTTTCGTTTCCTTCTTCATTGTTTGTTTTTATTCCTCTTAATTAGTATATATCTTTTGCATGCTGTGGCCCAGTAAGTGGGTTTGCAGTAATCACCTTTTGTTAAGTGTTAATTCTTTATTAAATCAAATCAAAATATCTTTATTCAAGTAGGCATATTACAGCACTTTTGAATCGTCAAATAATATATTTTTGTTTTCTTTTCCACACTCTAATTCCAATGTACGTCTGATGATGATACTCCAGAACGACTTAAAATCTTAAGTTACGAGGGTTCCTTCGCGCTCACAACAAACTCAGTCGGGTGTTATGTTTTTTTGTTCATTACAATATCATATTAGTCTAATATATTTCAATTCAAATTAGAGCAGTTCGTTCACTCCCACGCGTTTCTATCGTCTAAGTACTCTTGCGACTTATAATACGATTTTTCTATCAACTTTCTTTTAACAAAGACTTTGAATTTATTAATGGACATCTCTAAAACGTCTTTTGGGAGTTTATTATAGAAACGTATACAGTTACCCTTAAATGAGTTGTTAATATTTTGTTTATATTTTGTATATTACTTTACTGTAACCTATCGGTATCCTATTTAAACACATAAATAAATAAAGTTGTATGAAAGGTTTAATGAGAATGAAAGAAGAGAAGGAGATATCCAAAGATCGTCGCAAGTGGAAGGACGTGGTCTCTGTCTACCCCGAAGGGAATGAGGCTTGATGCTATGTATGAATGTGTGATTCAAAATCTCCTGTAATACATTAATTTTTTGACAACCTTACAGTTCGGCAAGAAGGGCAAACCGCAGAGGATCTCATTGATAAAGTTTGTAGAAAATGTCTTTGGATAAAAATGTATATTTAAATGTCGTTCTTTATGCTCTTGCGTTTGGTCTTCTGAAGTCACAGAGGAAGTAATAAGGGACTTCTTATAATCTACTACGTTCTACTATGGAACTCTTCTTAAAGAGCTTAAGTTCAGAGTCCTGTCCGAAGCATTTCACATCTACACAAAATAAAAACTTCATTCAGTTTCACGTTATAATAACTTTGACAACCAACTTCCTTCTCTATCGGCTTATTTGTAATGTCATTGACCACTTCGTTAACATATTTAATTTAATGATAATATATTATTACAACTATTTTGTTATTTACATCCGTGTCGGTTTTGATAACATAAAAAATTCTATGTTTTGTTTACAATACTTATTAGCTAGATGAATTTATAATTTCTACTATTTCTTTCGGTTCATAATCAATTGCAATTAGCCTCAGTCTTCATCATTGCTCTTAAAGAACTCTCGCTGTTTTTGTCGGATGTTTTTTATATATCTCATTGAAGGACCACTTTAATTTTTAAATATACCAATTGTCTAAATATTTTTAGTTAAAATTATGTGATGTCTAGTTTTGGGTATGGCAGAAGAAGCACAAAAGTAAAATAAACGCGGTAGAGATGAGAGCGTTCAGAAGTATGTGTGGATTATAACTGAGTGACAGAGTAAGAAATAGTGTGATAAGAGAACGATGTGGTATAAAAGAAGACGTAGTGACTAAAATTGAGAAAGGTATGCTTAGATGGTTTGGGCATGTAGAGAGAATGAATGAAAAGAGACTGACAAAAAGGATTTATGAGTCAAGAGTGAATGCGAAAGTTGGAAGGGGAAGACCAAGACGAACGTTCCTGGACCAAATTAAGGACATTTTAAATAAGGGTAGGTCAAGAGTACTCTAAACCGACGAACTTGTATGAAAGGTTTAATGAGAATGAAAGAAGCGAAGGATATATGCAAGGATCGTGGCAAGTGGAAGGACGTTGTCTCTGCCTACCCCTATGGGAATGAGGCGTGATGTATGTATGCATGTATGTCTGGCCAAATTATAAGTATACCAATCTATGATGTATTTAGAAGGGAAAATGTAAATTTATTTATTACTTTTTGTACATCACAATTGTAATTCAATACAGAGTACAAGAGGCGGTCTTATCGCTTGGTAGCGATCTCCAACCAGACAACCTTCGGTATAGAAGTAGTTGTAGCAGGGAGTGGTGGGTGGTGTATAACTATAAATATACATACAAATAACTACATCCTAATACGTAGATATTATACACAAATAATTATAATAATACTACAATAGTTAACTTGGCCCATAAATACAGTAATATAGTAGTAAATTCATTTGTTTTTAAATAAATAAATAAACTGACTACAGACATGAGGTCCTGGGTTCGAGTCCCGGGTCGGGCCAATTCAAATGTCAATATTGAGTTTTCTATTAAGATTTTCTCAATATTTTGCCCGATGTTGGGAAATTGGCGGTGTGATCCACCCCCGTGCCTCGGAGAGCACGTTAAGCAGTCGGTCCTGCGCCTGATCTCTCTCTGGTCGTGTCGGATTCACGTCACATCGGATTATAAGAGTGCACACTTGTATACTATGCCTGCCAATCTTCACTGGAGCAGCGTGGTGGGTCTATGCTCTAAAAACCCTCGCTCCTCGGAGTGAGGAGACCTGTGCCCAGCAATGGGACGTCAATGGGCTGCTACTTACTTAAATAAATAAAAAAAACGAATAAAAAATATTAAGTGCCTCTGCTTCTCAATTTAATCTATTCTTCGGACGGCTGTAAAAGGACATGCAATAAAATTTGAGGCCATGGAAAAGTGTAGTGACGTTCGTTGTTCCTACACCACTTGTCATAAATTACTCTCCTATATTACACCTGGAATGCTGTTGCCACCTTCTGCGAAACTGTCATTTGGTTGAAGGAGGCACGGCAAAGAGAGAGGGCGAATATAATCGAGGCACAGTATACCCAACGGAAAGGAGTAGGGAACAGGAGACTCAGGTTGATCCAACTCCTCCGCAGTGCGCTTTTGCCACAACGAACCTCTGGTCCTGTCATCCAAAAATGACGATAGGTTTTAGTGGTTATTCTGGTACTACCGGCGAGTCACATACTCCCGTCTGTCTCATAGGCTGGGTGCGTAAATGCATTACTACATTAAAGGGCCTCTGGAAGAGATCTCTTTTTAGAGATAAGGAGTATTGTTTATACCTGCCATCCTTGTACTGTGTTCAATGGATTTGGTACATAGAAATAGGAAGTACTCGAGTATTTAGTCCAACAGCAATCGAGCCACGAACGATCTCCGTAACCGTCGTGGCAACGCAAAAACATATGCGCAACTGTGCAACCGGGGCACCGGGTTACCGACTCCCTAAGCTAGGCAGCCTAGACGTGAAACGCGGCACACATACTTGGACAAACGAACTGACAATAAATCTAGCCATATTTAGCGGAATCGACGATGGGAACGCGTCTCACGACACTGTGGTATTCAATGTTCACCTGTCCCAGTTAAGCGGTAGTTGGAACTCGGGAAAATAATAGCCATTAAGAATTCTTCAAACACCACAAACGTAACATACGTACCTCATACTATAATTTAACTTATTAGCTACACCCAGTCGTGTTAGTTATCATTGAAGAGACCCATTGTCTCATAGCTTCTACACCGCAAAAGGAATATGTATTAACTACAAAATTATACGTCAATCAGGCAAGGTTCAGAATATGCACCAAAAGCCAGCAAAACCCTCGACAATTTTGAGTGAAGAACCAAAGGTATGCCAGATGTATTAGCCGCCTCATGTCATGATGGAGATCATTATCAACATCAATCCGTCATGGAGCTGCGCAAATCTCCGCATCCAACTGCCCCGCCTCCTCCATCGCAGAGGGGGAGCCTCGAGAGCATTTCGTATCACTCTCTCCAATGCCTCTTCAAGGACATAGCAGATTCGCAAAAAAAAGGCAACTGCCCTCCAGCCCTTCGCTAGCAAGCATTGCGCCAACTATGCTCACCAACGAGAGGTTCCCTCCAATCAGCGACACCAAGAGGGGTAATGAATAAGCAGATAAGTTAGCGAATTTGGCTCTTGAGAATGTTGTGGTTTTAGATTTTAAACCGCATTATACGGAAATTTGTTTAAATTTAAAATTTCAAAAGATTGGTACAAGTCAATTTAATCTGACCCTCCCCGTGTACCGCGGTATGTACATTCAAAAATTAATTGAAATAAGTTAGTAATAGCATTTAGAGTAGGGTCTGGACATATATCTTTGGGTAAGTTCAAATATCTTATGAGGAAGAGCTCTTGTCCTAATGGTGAAGTTTGTGGAGTAACTGAAGATATTGAACACTTGCTAATGGCATGTGTTCGGAATCAAAGTTTAAGAGAAACGTTAACGCATAAATTTAATTAAAATTTTAGAAATATTGATGTTTTTAATTCAACCTTTAGTCAACCTTTTTTTTTTAACGTCAGGAAATACCTGCAACACCACGGGGAGGCGTTGAAAGTTATGCCGGACTTTTATCCGCTAAAACCTGACGGTGCTCCTCCCGACGTTCGCTGGTGAAAGCACGGGATCGGAATACACATGGCGGAAGCCTCTCCATCCACCTCTCTAAGACGTTCCGCCGCCTCCTTCTGCGACATCACATCACATTTTCACAAAAGGAGACCATCGCCTCCCAACAGACTTCCCTGCCTACCTTGGCGTTAACCACAACGGGTAGAAAAAGGTCGTTTCCGACTACTGCTCGTTGGTCAGCCCACCGCGGACACGCAGCGAGTGTGTGTTTAGCAGTGTCCTCCACTGTGCCACACTCGTGACGTTCCTCCGTAAACAAAATGTGGAACGCTTCACGATTTGATTTATTTGGCTTTTAAGTTATATAAATTCGTTAACGTTTATCTCAAAGAATTATTAGCCTTAAAGAATTAAAAAAAGACGTGTCGGCAAGGTCCCCAGGCGGAACACTGCCATTATGTAATGCGCCGAATCTATGGAAGCCCCACACTCATGGCAGGTGGCCGATTCCTCGCAGCCGACAATCTAATGCAGGTATTTACCAAAACAATCTAGTCCGGTCAACACCTGCATAAGTCTATAAGAGAACGACCCGTGCCCTCTGGCTAACCACATCTCCAGGAACGGACGGATCGCCTCCACAATGGCTACACCCGCTACCGAGGATCCAAAATCCTCCTTCCACCGATCGATGATCGAAGGCCCTATCTGAAAGGATTGCTCTTCACGATTGTTGCGTTTTCGTGAATTGTTCAGATATTTTAATAGGAATCCTGCAGTTCAAGGTGAAGACGAATCCAACATATCAGAGATCATTAATATCGGTTTTGAGTTAGATACTTAAAGACATTATAGAGCACAAATCTGTGTAAAGTACAAACAAAGGTAAACACTGCATAAATTTACTTTCATCGTCGGAAAACGATATGATACGAAATAGATGTGGTCGTATATTGACTGAAAGGAAAACAGTATCATGTTGGACATCGGGCACATGTGAGAACAATGAAAAAGAATTGCGTTCAAAACAAACTTGACCTCACTCTTAATCACCTCATTGAGATCGTTGGAAACAATTGAGACACTCAAGTGTGATACATATGTGGTGGGGACGGTGAACGAGCGACTAGAAATCTGTCGTAAGCTTATGTAACGGACGACATCAGGTAACCTGCCTATAAGGCCAGCATTAACACCGTTTTACGAATTGAGGAAAAGGTATGCGTTTCTAACTAATTATGTTGTATACGTAGGATAACCACGTAGGTACAGTGGTTTTCTTTTTCTAAACGCGCCTCCTCATTCTTAAAAGTCAGTTCTTCATACTTCTTCATGTCCATTGCTGACCGGAATAGTTCGTTAACAGTGTTTAGGCCAGCTCATTCTGTTTTTTAACCGGCTTCAAAAAGAGGAGGAGGTTATCAATTCGTCTGTATTTTTTTTTGTTACCTCATATCTCCCGACTAGGTGGACCAATCTTGATGATTTTAAAGTCAGTTCTGATGATGGCATTCATGAGAAAACCGGATAAGTCTTAAATTTGCATTTTTTATTAGAAAAGATATACTTCAAGGGTTGTTTTGTGATAGTTTGGTTAGGTTCTGATGATGGATTCCATGACAAAGTGACGGCACTCTTTAATTCTTAGGAGCAAATCAACGATACTCGGCAGAATCTTCTATAGGCTAAGCGGATATTTGAGTTGCCTACCGTAACTTCGCTATGGTCAAGTGCTAGTCGTAGTTAAATATGAAGATCAATGGAACTCCTCAACGGCTTACAGTAAGGGTGCGGTTTATGGCAGAAAATATAAGTGTCTGTAATCAATTAGAAATGAGCTTACGTTTGTTGCTGCATTGCAATATATGAAAGGTGAATTATGTGTGAAGCGGTGGTATAAGGTTGCGGGTTCAATCCCGGGTGTCGCGATATTAATTTAACTTGGTAAAGTTGTTTCATTTAATCGGTGTTATCTCATATGTACAACACGTTTCTAGGTGTACACATATTGAGACAAATTTGTTAGTTTACTTCAGATTCACTAAAAATCAAAAAATAAATAGAAATTTTAACAAAAAAAGAACAGCCTTCAAAACAAAGTTTCTATTTATCTTTTCAATTTTTATTTCCAACACGCTTAAAAGGTACTCTGGTCTTTAAATGATTTGGGTTGTAGGGTTCGGGAAAAACAGAACAAGGCAAATTATTTCACAGATAAGCAGTACGTAGCCAAGAATCCTTTTTTCTTTTCACCTTCTTTTCGGAAACTGTACGGTGCAAATGTTTAAATGCATGAAGACCTAATAAATTTTAGATTTCAGTATTGAATAAAGTAGTAAAATTATTATTATTTTTTTTTTATTGCTGATAGATTAGCGCTTGACTGTGATCTCACCTTATGGTAAGTGATGATACAGTCTTAGATGGAAGCGCGCTAATCTGTTAAGAGGCGATATACCCCTTACGGTTTCTACACAGCATCGTACCGGAACACAAATTTCTTTGTTTGGCGCTACGTTTTTGCTGGTAGGGTGGTAACTAGCCACGGCCGAAGCCTCCCACCAGTCCAGACTCAGACAAATTAGAAAATACAATTTCCTAAACTCGTCCTACCGGGGCTCGAACCCGGGACCTCCGCTAGCAAAGCGAATACTCGTACCACTGCGCCAGCGAGGCCGTCGAAGAATTATGACAGAGTCAAGGCGTAATAAGTCATTTGATGTAGCTAGTGCTGCCAGTTCAACGTGTGAAATAACATGCTCAGACAGAATTACAAGGAGATACAACGTGTTGTGTGATTAGGGTGGCTGATCAGGAAGTCTACAGAGTGAATTAAAAGGCAACGCATTGACAAATTTTATAAATATTTATAGGCAATGGAAATAAATGGAAATATCACGTGAACGGTTTTGGCTTAGTTAATGGATATTTTTTAGAACTGCCGCTGAAATTTGCAATCAAAATCAAATAAATATAGAGAAGTAATACCATTCAATCATGATCAATCAAAAGCTCTTTTTAATCGACATTTTATGCTTCTTTTACAACTTCATCTCAGAAGAGGAATGACAATGAACTTACACATGACTATAAATTTTCTTAATTAATTAGTTTTTGCTAAGATTTTATATTTATTAATAGACTTTTTAAGATTTCTATTAACAGTTTATTACGTATTCGGAAAGCCCCATTTTCTTGACTTTGGATGCTACTGCAAACGAGAGTACATATATGTAAGTCAGATTCAAAATATTTCGGGAACGCCAGCGCCATCTATCGTCGCTGGACAGAGTCAATGAGTCACAGGCCGGCGGCATTCTCGACAGTTCTCGGGTGTAGGTCCGCCAGAGCGGACGACTATTGAAACTGTCGCGCATTCCTAACCTTTATTGTTAATATGTTTGTGTAATTTGATATCGGGAACATTAAGTGATTGGACTGGATAAAGATTCAGACAAATTCAGATCAGTGAAAATAATGAAAGTCCATAATAATATTGACTCTTTTATGAAAAAAAGTGAATGCACCTCATATAACTTCAGAAATAAAAATAAAATTGCTGTAAATTCTAGTAGGTTACATAAAATTGACAAGCCATTCAAGGGTAACTGTATACGATTCTATAACAAACTCCCAGAAGAAGGTACAAAGATGTCTATCGGGAAATTTAAATCTTTCATTAAAAGCAAACTAATAGACAAAAAACCGTGGGAGTGAATGAATTGCTCTATATACATCTTGATATAGAATAGATTTAAAACATATATTGTAATGATAATGACATAAAAAAGTACACCCGACTGAGATTTTTGTGAGCTCTTCTCGGATCGGGCGCGAAGGAACCCTCGTAACTTTAGATTGTAAGTCGTTCTTTAATGTTATCATCAGTCATTCATTTAAATATTATAAAAAAAAAAAGATATTTACGATTCAGAAGTGCTGTAATAGGCCTACTTGAATAAAGATATTTTGACTTTGACTTTATAAAGTGAGTTAATTAATAAGGTGTTTGATTGCACCAACATTACCCACCGACGCCCAAACTTTGGAGGTTGAGTTATGGGCCCCACTAATGTCGGCGGAAACCTATGCCTACTCCGACATATAGTTAAACGAATTGAACAAAAGATTTTCATCCATTTTTGCTTAAATTCAATTAATCAATCACAGCCAAGTGGTACTAAGATCGCATAAAAAAAGTTAACAAGCAAGCTGCAATCGGCACTACGAGCGTTATCAGCTGTTATCGAAGTACAATAACATAAAATGTGTTATTACTCCGGTGAAACGCTCGTTGCATTTTTTAATTGATTTCTATTGGAAAACGTCACAAACTTTATTATTAATTATTACTTCTGTTAATTCTTATTTAGAATACGGATATGACAAATCTGGGGAGATTACATGTCGCTATGTCCTAGCCTATTAGGCCTAGAAAGACTAAAGAATACATACTTAACTTTTTATTGGTTTAACAAAAGTAAAAGTGTAAAAGTTTACATTATTTATTATTTTTTCGTAGATTAATGTATTTTAGGGCAGACCACATGAAATCAGCTGCAAAGTTGAGCATTTCGATGCAAAGTTCGGATATATCGACTCAACATCGTAAAAAAAGTCAGAAGATTTTGTTAAATAAATGGGTATCCTTTCTACTTTTTTTTTAACGCTGGGAAATCCTCGTGGATACCTGGAATACTCGGGAGGATGTTCCAGGGTATGCCGGACTCATACCGGCTAAAACCCAGCATCCTATATCACTCGGAGACGGGGTCACGAGAACGCGATGTGCCTGCTTAAGCCCAACTCGGTCAATGACCAAAATTTACTCCAAAGGTGGATTGCCTGGAGCACCTGGCAAGCCACCAACCACCTCGCGAGACCTTTCTTTGTTGGGCAACGGACCCCGCTTCCGTTACCCAAAGGTCACCACTAAGGAGGGAGACGGCGATCGTGGGCCTCTCGCCTCCTTTCCGGCCTTCCTGCGAACGGTCGAATCCTTTCTACTGATTTAATCCGGTGAATTCGCAGCCATACTCAAATACACTTTTTTTTCTTTTTTTTTATTGCTGACAAATCAGCGCTTGACTGTGACCTCACCTGATGGTAAGTGATGATACAGTCTAAGATGGAAGCGCGCTAATCTGTTAAGAGGCGATATACCTCATACGGTTTCTACACAGCATCGTACCGGAACACAAATCTCTTTATTTGGCGGTACGTTTTTGCTGGTAGGGTGGTAACTAGCCACGGCCGAAGCCTCCCAGTCCAGACTCAGACTAATTAGAAAATACAATTTCCTAAATTCGTCCTACCGGGGATCGAACCCGGGACCTCCGCTAGCAAAGCGAATACTCGCACCACTGCGCCAGCGAGGCCG
>JACTOM010000883.1:1443910-1461537 GCA_015832385.1 Elymnias hypermnestra | reverse complement strand
CAATACAATATAACATATTTGACATAAGAATAGAATTAAATTTAATGACACTGACATATTATTCAATACAATATAATAAATCTGACGTAAGGTAACACACTAAATATTATTATGTATTTTCTAAGTTAAGACAAATTTTATAGGAGTGGAAATAAAGGCTTTATTATTATTATTATTTGAAAGAAAATTGAAAATGTCTAATTGATTTAGGAACAGAAGAAAGAGGGGGAAAATGTTGCTAATGTAGTTAATTAGGCGAAGGATAAAGTGTAGTTCTTCCTGTTGAAAAAATTGAAACTTTAACAAATGAAGGACATAATTTAAATTAGTCATTCGCAGTACCAATGGTTCTGCAAATGTCAATTCAATTATCATCGGGTGAATTATATGTAGACAATAAAGGAGCTCTGAACTTTAAAATGTTTAATAATAGATGAATCATTAGCAGTTGATTTGATTCTACAAACATCTATGAACTATTGAATCATCAAGTGAATTTAATGTAGACAATTACACAAAAGGAACTAGGAATCTAGTTATTAGCAGTTCCACTAATTGTGCAAATGTCTATCAGGAAGATGAATTTCAATCAAATCCAAATAAACTGTATGCGGACAATAAACAGAAACTCTAAACTCAATAGTATTTCGTAATTTACAATAGTCATTAGCAGATCCATTGGACCTACGGGCACTAAATTGACATACAGTGAATCATAGATGCAGAATAAACACTAAAAAGGAATTCAGAACAATCAATGGAATTTCAACTCGTTTTGAAAATGTCTATGGAATTTAATTTACGTCAAGTGAACTGCATGTGGCCAATTACCAGGAATTAGAAAAGAAAAAGAATTACAAGTTCACTTTGTATAATTGAGGAAATCTGCTCATCTCAATTCGGGGATACTGGTAGCCTGCCAATTCGCAATGGAGCAGGTTGTTGGATCATTAACGGAGGTGGCCTATAACCAACAGTAAGGCATTAGGCTACTACTTACCGGAACCTTAATGTATTTAATAATGGAAACAGACAATAGCCGTACCATATATGTTTGTGTCGTCATCGCTTCAACCGATGGACGTCCACTGCTGAAGATAGGTCTCACCTAATAACGACCAACAAAGCCCGATCTTGCGACGGCTCCAGCGGCTACCTGCAATCCGCTTGATGTCATTAGTCCACTACGGGTGTGGGGGGATCTACCTACACTGCGCCTTCCGATGCGAGTACTCCACTTCCGGACCCTCAGGCCACCAACGTCCATAGGTTCTACAAATTAAGTGTCCTGATTCCTGATTTGATCATGTAACGAGACTCCAAGCATAGCCCTATCCATCACTCGCTACGTGACTCTGAGCCTTCGCATAAGACCTAATCAGCGACCTAATATCGGATCCACAAGTCATTCACTGACAACATGTAGTTGCCGTTTTAATCGGTGAACGTCCACTACTGGACATAGATCTCACGATATTACGCCCTCAAGGTCTGATCTTGCGCCGCCTGTCTCCAGTGGCTACCGGCGATCCTCCTTATATCATCGGTCCACCTTATGGGGGGTTTACCTACACTCCGCCGCCTGGTGCGGGGTCGTCACTCCAGAACCTTCGGGCCACAACGTCCATCGATCCGTCGGACCATGTGCCCCACCCATTGCCAATTCAGGTTCGTGGGACTATGACGGTTACTTTGGTTCTTCTACGTATCTCCTCATTTCTGATTTGATCACGTAGAGAAACTCCAAGAATAGCCCTCTCCATCGCATGTTGAGTAACTCTGAGCTTTCGTATGAGGCCCATAGTCAGCGACCACGTTTCTGAGCCGTAGGTCATCACAGGCAACACGCACTGTTCGAAGAGCTTTGTCTTCAGGTACTGAGGGATATTGGACGAAAAGATCTTCCATAATTTCCCGAACGCTGCCAAACCGAGTTGGATTCGGCGGTTATCCTCTTTGTCGAAATTGGGCCTACCTAGCTGAACTATGTGTCCCAGACATGTGTGCTCGTCAACAATTTCGAGTCCTGAGTTCTCAACGATGACTGGGTGGAGCGGAACATGGATATTGGACATAAATTTAGTTTTAGCCATGTTCATTTTTAGGCCCACCTGTTGAGAAGCTCTGCTGAGGTCATCGAGCATTGAATTGAGAACTTCGAGAGTATCTGCCATAATGACCACGTCGTCGGCAAACCGTAGACGAGTGATGGAAAATTATTTGTGCGAAGGGATTCAATTATGACCAAGTCAATTGTGTTTTTATTCAGAAGGAAAATGAAAGACAATCAACGTCACCTTAAGGCCTACTTAATTGGTGAAATTCACCTTGAAAAGCGAAAGGGGCCGTAACACTTGCTGCAGTCAGACAGCCAACCAGTTCTAAGCAGGGAAAGTAATGACTGACGTGTATTAGAATGCTCCAATAGTTTACATTCAATGGTAACAAAATCAAATAATCTAAGTAGGCTCTATAAGCTTATCAGCAATTTCGTCACTAATCTGTCAATTGGTAACGAATCTACCACCGGTTTGAATGGTGATTTTGAATAGAACAAACCACCAAATAACCTATATAACCTTATCATACTGCTATTCTCGTCAATAAAGGTTTAAACTTTACAAGATTGATCAAATTAATGTGTCATGGATTTGTATATCTTAAATTCTTGTCGGGAAATCCTCATGGATACCCGCAATACCACGAGGGAAACAGGGCTCCTCTGTTTGCATTCCTCTTATTCTGGTGGCATGCCACCTGTCCTCCCTCGGAATCCCTCTAAAGGGGCAATAGGTCCCGCACCCATTGCCCAGAGGCTAGAGGGGGACAACCAACGGTCGTGCACTGACCGTTTGCGCCCAACCCTCCGCCGCCCTATGGCTGGGACATCTCCGAATATCTCTCTGACACGCTCCTCCGCCTCCTTCTGCGACACCACGCCCTCACAAAAGGTGACCACGGCATTCCAGCTGGCTTCTCTGCCCACCTTATATGTGTTATTTAAAAAGCTATATATACTAAAATATTTTATTCCGTATCCAATTAAATACATTACATACGTTGTATATTTCAATTAGGCTAGAAGTGGTATTAACAGCATTTCATTAAAATCGATATCCTAGAAGATATTTGAGATTTAGCAAAGAGGATTTTACGCAGACGCAGTCATTAATATAATAAAAGTAAAACTAAAATTTTAAAATCCTAACTTGCCTAATAACAATTCATACAAAATTAACTGTATACTTTCTACAATAAACTCATAGATGACGTTTTATAGATGACACTTAATAAATATAAAACTTTCATTAAAAGAAAGCTAATTATAAAATCATATTATAAAATACTAAGTGATCACTGAGTGGACAGAAAAGTGTGGAAGTGGACGATTTCCTATGATTTAAATTATATTTTAAAGATGATGATAGAAAAAATGCCACCGACCCGAATTTCTAGTGGATTTTTCTCGGAATAAGATGAGAAGGAGCTCCCGTAACATTAGACTGGATCTTTCCTTATTACTATCATCAGTCAGACATTGGAAATTATACGAAGGAAAATGACTGTATTTACATACATACATACATAGCATCACGCCTCATTCCCATAGGGGCAGGCAGAGACCACGTCCTTCCACTTGCCACGATCCTTGCATATCTCTTTCGCTTATTTCATTCTCATTAAACCTTTCTTACGTCGGTTTAGAGTACTCTTGACCTGGCCGTTATTTATTGGCCCTGGATTTGGTCCAGGAACGTTTGCCTTGGTCTTCCCCTTCCAACTTTCGCATTCACTCTTGACTCATAAATCCTTTTTGTCAGTCTCCTTTCATTCATTCTCTCTACATGCCCAAACCATCTAAGCATACCTTTTTCAATTTTAGTCACTACGTCTTCTTTTATACCACAACGTTCTCTTATCACACTATTTCTCACTCTGTCACTCAGTTTTAATCCACTCATGCTTCTCAACGCTCTCATCTCTACCGCATTTATTTTACTTTTGTGATTCTTCTGCCATACCCAACTTTCACTACCATACATAAGTGTTGGCACCAACACTCCAGCATGCACTGCCAGTCTAGCCCTTTGAGACACCATCTGGCTATTCATAAAGGCGTGCAGAGCACCATTTACCATATTCCCTGCATATACTCTCCTTTCAATATCACTTTCACTTTTCCCCTTGGTCTTCCCCTTCCAACTTTCCCAAAACCTTTTTGTCAGTCTCCTTTCATTCATTCTCTCTACATGCCTAAAGCATACCTTTCTCAATTTAAGTCACTACGTCTTTTTTGATACCAGAATATTCTCTTATCACACTATTTCTTACTCTGTCACTCAGTTTTAATCCACACATACTTTTCAACGCTCTCATCTCTACCGCATTTATTTTACTTATGTGATTCTTCTGCCATACCCAACTTTCACTACCACTCTTTCACCTCAAATTCTTTCACATTCTTTCACCTCTTCCACTTATTCCCCATCTATCAAAATATTGCCATTTATCATAGATTCATCTCTATCAAAAAGCATAACTTTCGTTTTGTTTACATTCACTTTCATTCCTTTCCTTTTCAAAGTTTCATTCATAATATTTACCATCTCCTGTAGCTCTTTAGCAGATGATGCAAGTATTCCTTGATTTGAGCGTAGAGTAAACAATTTAATAAACAACGGAGTTGCCGATCGCGGCTCTTTATAGTTTGCATACTGATCCCATGCGGAACGTGACAATGAATCATGCTTTGCAGTACGTGCAGCCGGGAATCATGGATTTAACTAGACGTGATCACGTCAATATATACATATCTGCATGTATTGGCAGATTATTTATCACTTGTCAGATAAACATATCACCTTGACACGTTAGACAGTTGTCACATAAAGTGTCAGTGAATAACTAACCAAAAAAGTCCATATTATATACTGTACAAGTATATACGTCCTTACCTTAAATCTTTAAACCCTCTCCAATGACATCATAGAACTTACCTGTAAAAAAAATACCTTTTTTTAAAACAACATCACAATCTAAACGAATACTATAAAGAGGAACATTTGTGTTTTTGTATGTTTGTTATGTTTTCACATAAAAACTACTGGAGCGATTTAAAAAAAGATCACCATTAGAAAGCTGTATTTTCACTGAACGACATAAGGTATATTACTTTCGCAAAAACAATAGGGATCCCTAAGAAAAATGCAATAATGTAATCCAAGGTGTGAAACAAAAATTCTATTAAGTGCACTGCGACAACTATTGAAGATAGAACAAAAAATGTCCTACAAAAGTCCGCGATACCATATGTCCAACTACTTGGCAGGTGATCCCCCATGGGAGCTCAGGGCGCAATTTCTCACGGCTGCTTACCAGTGCAGAGTAGTCGCGAGAACCAGAGACGAATTACCAGACGTTAACGAAGTAAGGATTCTAGCTAACAGAGCCTTGACCCAAAGTTGAAAGGAGGATCTCGGGTCCCTAATGGCGGGCGTGACAATAGTAGGGGCGATTCGCCCTCATCTGGACAAGGCTGGCAGAGAGCACGGGTCCCTTTCCTACAGGTGCTTACCGCTCATGGTCGCTTCGGGAAATACCTGTATCAAACTGTTGGCTGTGAGTCGTCGGCCAGTTGTTACGAATGTGGTGCCTCCTTAGACACAGCGCACCACACGGTGGCAGAATGTCCCCTCTGGGGTTCTCAGTGACTCATTATGATCAGTACAGACGTCTCACTTGCTAGTATTATAAGCGCAATACTCATCAGTGAGCAGGCCTGGAGAGCGGTTGCCTCCTTTTGCGAGACTGTTATCTCGCTTAAAAAGGCACTACAAAGGGAGAGGGTGAATGACGCTGAGGCACTCCGGCCCCGACGAAGGGGAGTAAGAGGTTCATACAACTCCTCCCCCTGTAGAAAATCTGTAAGCCGGCTACAACCGAGGTAACGGAGAGGAATGCCTCAACGAAGCTCTGGCTTCCCACTCATGATTGACGACGGTCCCACTGGGTTGTAGTGGGAATTGCGAGTTTTATTAATTTCACGCCAACTCCGGATATAATCATAATTGTAACTCCATTATATTATCGTAATAATTTGATAAACTTTTAAGATCCATTAAAAAGGAATACGCAATTTTTTTTTACTTTTATTTTATAGTTAGATATATATTCGTTGTAAATTAAAATCTGTATATTGATTAGATAATTAATGTGTGCATCTAATAACACTGGTCCGCAATGAAATCCTTTTTTAAAAAATTTTGACATACATATGATGATTTAAATGTTCTGAAACTATCCTCGTTGGCCGATATTTTCCATCACGTCTAGGTATTTTTTATAAATTTTTGTAGGTCCGCAAATACTTGAGCTAATGAAAGATGAAACTTTGGATTCGAAGTTGAGCATAGCAGAAAAAAGACTTTGGGTGGCTTTTGTGGAAGTTTGTCATAATTTTCTTGGGAACACAAAAAGTGAGAACTACCGACAAATCATTCGAGAGCTTCTTTCTGCTTATAAAGCTTTAGGATACAATATGTCACTCAAGATTCATTTTTTGGCCTCTCATTTAGATTTCTGTTCTGAAAATCTTGGAGCCATATCAGATGATCATGGTAAAAGGTTCCATCAGGATATAATGCAGATTGAAAAACGCTACAATGGGAAATGGTCAGCAGCAATGCTCGCTGATTTCTGTTGGTCAATTCGCCAAGAAACTCTAATAGAAACAATGAAAAGGATAAAAACTACAAAATAACAAATTTTCTCACCATATAATGAGACAGCTGACCGATATAATTTGTTCACCTTGTGACTATAATATTAATAACTTTATTTATTTGGGCATAAAAAAAGAAAAGTACATAATTAGAATACCCTGGACCCCTAAACTAGGTAAGCCCCTGACTTAGGGGTCAGCGTCTTCCCAATTTTATAGTATTATACGCCTAATCTTCTTATATAATACAAAATGAAAACTAAACATAAAATTAATCCATAATATAAGATATAAATACAATATACATGATTGTGTGTGTGTGTGTGTGTGTGTGTGTGTGTGTGTGTGTGTGCGCGTAATTAAATCAACATATTTTCTGTTAAGTAATTTTAACTATAATTTAGAATTTTTGAATGTAAAATTTAGACTGTAATATTTATTAATTTCGTTATGATAACTGAGGTTTTAATAATATTGTTTGTTAATGAAATAAATATCATATTGGAAATCTACGTTAGAAATATTTTTTGCAGAGTATTGTAATCTGAAAGTAAGTAATTAGAGATCGGTATCTACGCGGGTGAAGCCACGGGGCATTGCTAGTATTTACCAATTTCGTATACAAATTTTATGTTATCTGTTTGTGAAAATGAATAAATGGACCTACGAAGCTTCCTCGTTATCATAAAATTACGAACAAGCACTGTAATGGCACACATTTAACTGAATATTGACAAATAGAGCAAAATGTCTTTGTTTAAAGAACGATCGGAATGTTCTGTTACGTTACGAGTACAGACATTGAGACTACGCAGTTTCGAAATATATTTTGAAACTGCGTAGTCTCAAAACAAATTGCGAAACTGCACACACTAGGAAACATATTTCGAAACTATTCACTCTAATAATATATTTTGAAACTGCGTACTCCAAAAATATTTGATTCGCAGTGTACGTAAATCTTATTTTGATGAGAGATCCAGAACGAAGGGGATCTGGTATAAGACCATGCAGAGCGAACCTCCACGAGTGCCCTGGTTTGGACTGAAACCATGTTAAGGTAGGTATCCGGGCATTATCCCTCAAATAAATATGCCTATTTGATGAATAAAGCGGCTACACCGAACTGCATTCTATGCGATGCGATCAATTAGAAGACGTACATCATCTCTTGGAGTGCATCAGCTGCGCTCTCTAAAATATATTTGGAAAAGTCGTACTCTAAAAATATATTTTGAAACTGAGCGATCTCAAAATATATTTCGAAGGTGCACACTCTCAAAATATATTTTGAAACTGCGTTCTCAAAAATATGTTTCGTAATTACCCAATGTAAAATATATTTTGAAACTGAGTGCTCTCAAAATATATTTTGAAACTGAGCGCGCTCAAAATGTTTAATATGTAATTAAGTACATTATTTATGATATTTTCTTTTGGTTATTGTAGATCATTAGTTCCCAGGATGTGGAATGGAATGGTCTAAAAGTACAGTCTTTTACAGAGTTGCCTTAGTAGTTCCTTTCGCAATTGATACTTGGTACCATTTTCCCCATATTCTTACGAGATGGGGTCCTGCCACGGGAACATCTAGTAGATACTGTTAGCGATCATTATTATTTTACGTGTGGATTGCTATTAAATTACTATATTTGTTTATTATGCTTAGGTCTTTGTATCAGTGAAACGTTTACATGCACTACATCCGGTTTAACGCGATTCTCAAATTTAATAAACACTTCTGTTTAGTCGTCGGTTTCACGACGACTGTGATTGGTGGACTTATTTTTGAATATGGCGTTTGTTATAAGAAATGTAGCACATGAAAATGAAGCAACATTCGCCTAGTTATGTCATTCATAGTATGTAATATAATAATGAATCTGAGAATAGTATTACTTAACCTGCAAATTAGTGATAGACTCTAAAAAAATCGTGTTCTAGTCTTTCGAGTATTCTTCGCTTATAGTATAACATTTTCTTATCCACGTCCATTTGAAATACTTGCCCTGTGTATATAAATAGAGCAGTGTACTATAGGAACTGGTAGGTAACAGCTCAAGGCCGTAGAAAGACGGTAATTATAACTTTCAAAGTCTTTTCAGTGACCTTTACCGTTAACAAACACGAGGCGGAAGCACAGGCAGAATTTGTATTCAAATGTTCTCGTTCTAAACTGCATTACATTTGATAAAAACACGTTGTTTTCTTTAAATATATACTAGCAATGTCCTGCGGTTTCACCCGCGTAGATACCTATATCGTGGCAGTGGCAAATCTAATAAATCGAGCTATAAATGTGTATAAAACTTTTATCTAATTAATACATTTTTAAATTCGTAACATCAGACAGATATTGATTAATTCTTGATTTTAAGGAGGTAATGAAAGAATTTTTGAAATCGCTACAGTAAAACTCACCAGTCGCATGCCCAATTACAAGTGTCGCTACAATTTTCTTTAAACTCGTAATATCTTTTGAATGGAATATCCGATTTTAATAATTTAACAAGTATTTTACAGGTATTGAAACAGTTTTTAATAAAATATATTAATAGGATGAGGATTAGTACAGAGGTATGAATGATATGGTTTGATTATTGTCTACACTTTTATTAACTTATAAAATTTAAAAAATAGTTTAAATGGCATAACTACAGTAGCTGGATGTATAGTATCGGAGACTTTTTTGTAGATGTTGATACGTTCTATTATACTGTAGAACATGTTTTTGTCCTATCATCAATAGTTTCCACAGTGCACGCGATGTCAGATTTTTTTTTAAAGAATTTTTTCACACCTCGTATTTGGAGAAAGTAATATAGCCTATGGCGCTCAGTCAAAATGCAGCTTTCTAATGGTGAAGATTTTTTAGAAATTGGTCCAGTAGATTTTGTGTGAAAACGTTACAAACATACATACAGAAACACAAACGTTTCCTCTTTATAATATTAGTATATAAACGTGGTCTTTAAGAAAGGAAGAGGAAGAGAGGCTGGCCGTTTGTCAAAGGAAAATCGAAAGAAGCATGTTAGGATTAAGACTCAAGGACAGAATAAATAACAAAATAATACAAAAAAGAACTAAATTAAAAGACTAATTGACACATGGACTAAGAAGGTAAGATAATGGATTCCCAGAGACAAGAAAAGAAAAAGAGGGCGACAAAAGAAAAGATGGAGAGATATCTTTCGGAAAAGAGTAGGTCCAGACTGGATGCGCCAAGCTAGAGATAGAGCAAACTGAAAGAATTTGAGGGAGGCCTACGCCGAAAAAGCGACTTTTACGCCAGACTAATTTGACTAAATATAAATGACTACTTGACTAAATACATTAAGAATATAATTATTGACATTAAAATTTAAAAATATATATGTCGCAGTACCAACAACTAGACATAACTAATTTAATTACGAAAATCAGTTGCTATAATCAGATAACAAATTAAAAGATTTGTTAATTAATCTAAAAGTAATTGTATGTAACGGAAACGTCAAGTAGTTATCTTGAGTGAAGTCAATACAACGTGGTGACAGTTTGTTGACATCTAGGGGGCTTACAAGAGGTTATAAGAACGGGAGTGTGATCGGCATTAGGCATTCAGTTACGGAACGCGAGAGCGAACGGTTGTCGCCACGTTGTGTTGAACTCACTGCGTTTCCATTTTTGAATCGTTGTAGTCAATCTTCGTTTAATATTGTAATTAGAACGAATAATCAAGTACATACAAAGCTATTATACGTTAATTGCCTATTATTTCTGATCCAACAAGATGAGTGACCATCCTGATAGCGGGGAGCCCCCTCGAACCTTGTTATATATTAAAAATTAAAATAAAACGGAAAAAAACTACATAATTTGTAAGATAACTAATTTTTTTTAATTGTATTATGTAACATCACGCCATATGCAGAGCCAAGCCGTAGCCAATGCCGTGCCGCCGCCGCCGTCGGAAGATATGCCGACCCAAGCCGAAGCCTAAACGCGTCGCCATCGCCCTGGGACGATCTTTCGTCGCACCACCGAGTGACGTCACGATTGCTATAAAGCCACGGACACTGCATTATGAGGATACTTATGGGATTAGGCTTAACATCCCGCCTGGGAAGAGGCGGCCCAAACACGTCCTTGACGACCCAGACGACCAGATTACTATTGACAACGCCCCGTACACTAACACACACACACAGCAGCAGCAAACGTTGCTCTAAGCCTAGGTCCGAGCCTCGCAGGAGGCGCCCTTAGAGCAACGTTTTCCCCCGACGCAGCAGGGCCCTTCTACGGGCCCACCCCTCGGCAGAGCTTCTGCGCTCGCCACCCCTCCCGGTTACGCTGTAAAAGCCAGTAGGGCTAACAGCAATAACACACATCGAAAAAAAAAATTATGAGGATCATTCTCTGCTGGCCACCGGGACAAGTGGAAACTCTGCTTAATTAGTGCCAGAGATTTAACAATCAAGTTAATTGTAACCATGGCCTATCAATGAATAACGACTGTAGCAGTTACTTCTATCCGCTTCTCGTTTCAATTATCAACTTTACTTGAAACATTTTATAACTTTACATTTGTACGCGTACTAGTGAATTATTTATATACGTAATATTTTTACATACACATATAGCTCATAGTAATCGATTAAGAGGATTTTCTTATTACATTAGAGCAGAATGATTATTTTTTTTCGGTAAAGTGAAACTTATTTTACTATCGGCTCTTAATTTGTCGCATATCGCATGTCGCATAACAGACGAAGTGGTTGTAAAGGGAAAGGCATTGGGTAGAGCAGTCAACTCCAATATGGCAGCAACCATGGCTAATAATCATTGTTTCACAATAAAATGTAGCCTATATCATTTCTCATGCCCCAGACTATCTGTGTACTAAATTTCATTTAAATTAGTTCGGTAGTTTTGACGTGAAAGCAGACCGAGTTGCTTTCGCATTTATAATATTAGTAAGATTTTGTATTATATTAAACTTTTGTTGTCCTACCTTACATATTTGGTTTAAAACTCAGCATCAAACGAGTTAGATCTTAGTGACAAATGTTAATCGATTTTATGCGAAAGACATCGTAATTTAATAACAAACTGGTATAGTGTTGCTAATATTAGAATATCGATCGAACCAATATGGAAATTATACAACAGGGGTGGCCAACAAATCGATAGTGGAGCCAACTTTAGTCGAGTGCACGCGTTTGCTTTGACTTTCGTTTGACAATTAAAAAATTACTTTAGATTTAGTTGATCCACTTCTTTACAGTATTATCTAAACCCTTAAACTAGAAGATAAGATTTCCTAAATTTGCACTGTCAGGAATCAAAACCGAGACTATTACAGAGAAGCCATCAATTTCATCGACCTATATTATAAATAAATTATAAAAATTATAAAGAATACGAAGATCACTATAAAAGAATACGCAATTATTTCTTACTTTTTAGAGCATATTAATGTATTTGTAAGTCTGTTTTGAAGGCGGTTCGTTTTTTGATAAAATTTTTATTTATTTTTTGGTTTTTAGTGAATCTGAAGTAAACGTGTTGCAATGCAGCAAAAAACGTAAGCTCATTGGCATTTGATTACAGACACTTATATTTTCTGCTTAAAACCGCACCCTTACTGTAAGTCGTTGAGGAGATCCATTGATCTTCATATTTTACTACAAATAGCACTTGACCATACCGAAGTTACGGTAGGCAACTCAAATATCTGGATAGCCTATAGATTCTGTGGAGTATCGTTTATTTGTTGCTAATAATTGAAGAGTTCCTTCACTTTGTAATGGAATCCATCATCAGAACCTAACCAAACTTTCACAAAACAACCCTTGAAGTATATTCTCTCCAATAAAAAAAGAATCATCGAAATCGGTTGGCGTGATCTTGAGTTATTCGTCCATTTGTCGCGCACATGCGCGCACAAATTCATCACTTATCCGGTTCTCATGGATGCCATCATCAAAACTGGATTTTAAAAGAAATGGGACCCTATGACAAGCACCATCTTTCATTTAAAAAAAATCATCAAGATCAGTCCACCCAGTCGGGAGATGTGAGGTAACAAACATATAAAAAAAATACAGACAAATTGATAACCTCCTCCTTTTTTTGAAGTCGGTTAAAAAGAGAATGTCTTTAAGAGGGTTTGTTTGGGCTTCTTCGCCTCAAGACCAGAGCTCGAGGAAGCCATCGCGAGTTTAGATGTTTAAATAATCTATTTTTTAAGTAAACTACTTGAAAAAATAACAAAATTACTATGAAACCCAACTTGAATCAAGTCTGTGCGTGTATGCGTGTGTGCGCGTGCGTGCGTTCGTGCACGTTACATTAAAAAGGTTATAATGCATTTTATTAACATTAGCAGACTAAATTAAATCAAATTATCTTTGTTCAAGTAGGCCTATTACAGCACTTTTGAATCGTCAAATATAATTTTTTTTCCACACACTAATTCTAATAGAATTTTGAAAATGGTATTAAAGAACGGCTTACAATCTAAAGTTACGAGGGTTCCTTCGCACCCTGATCTAAGAGGAGCCCACAAAAACTTAGTCGGGTATTTTGTATTTTTTTGTTACCATCATCAATATCATATTAGTTTAATATATTTCTATCTAAATTAGAGCAATTCGTTCACACCTAAGCCTTTCTATCGTCTAAGTAATCTTGCAACTTATATTATGATTTTTCTGTAAACTTTCTTTTAATACTTAGAATTTATTAGTTGACATCACTAGAACTGTGGGAGTTTATTATAGAAACGTATACAGTTACCCTTATTACTAATATTTTACTTCAGTGATTATGCTCACAGTAGTTCCTGAAAGTAAGACGTTCAAGCAAACAAACGCTTCACCGTTAAAATATTACCATATATGAGAGCAATGTGCCCGACCCATGATGAATTTGAGTGGGTAGTAAGAAATTTTGACCTTATATGTCTAGACCAATGTTGGCCACCCCTGCATCAGCCGTCAAGTAATATGTTTACAAGCGCGTGAGTCACGACGAGCGGCTCCTATCTGCTTGGATAGCGGTAAACCGTCTGCGATATTAATAAAATGATTGCCAGCTTATTGGTCAGCCTTTGTCATTCACTTTGGGGCACAGCGACAATTTTAACCAGTCTCTTCATCATTCTTTAAAGTAGAGGCCCTCCGGGCAACGGTCATTACTTTTTAAGCTATCATTTGTAAAGTAAATTGAATAAAATGTAGTTATTAAGACTTGGGAGTAGTTGGAAGGGGAAGACCAAGGCGAACGTTCCTGGACCAAATCCAGGACATTTTAAGCAAGGGCCATGTCAAGAGTATTCTACACCGACGAACTTGTATGAAAGGTTTAATGAGAATGAAAGAAGCGAAGGAGATATGCAAGGATAGTGGCGAGTGGAAGGACGTGGTCTCTGCCTACCCCTATGGGAATGAAGTGGTACCGTCATTAGTACTGCTGTAATTTCATTTCGATAATCATTTGTAAAACTGAAATCGGCCACATTTCAAATGTTTTGACAGAACGAAGTCTGTCGGGTCTGCTTGTATAATATAGTTTTATTTTAAATTGATCTTATAAATTAGTACTGTAAAGACCTCAAACGTACCCCCATAAGAAGTTTCACTGCAATAACATAACATATACCAAGCTGCATAAATTCATTGTCACGACTTGAACGAGTCGTAGTCAGAAAAGTTTTAAAAAATCTACCTTTGATTCTTCAGCGTCATAAATAATGATATAACACTAAAAATTGTTTTTTAACCGACTTCAAAAAAAGAGGGAGGTTATCAATTCAGCTGTATTTTTTTTTATGTTTGTTACCTCATATCTTCCGACTGGGTGGATCGATCATGATGATTTTTTTTTAAATGAAAGGTGGTGCTCGTCATAGGGTCCCATTTATTTTAAACTAGTTCTGATGATGGCATCTATGAGAAAACCGGCTAAGTGTTATATTTGCATAAGCATGTGCGCGACAAATGGACGAATAACTCAAGATCACGCCAACCGATTTCGATGATTCCTTTTTTATTGGAAAGGATATATTTCAAGGGTTGTTTTGTGATATTTTGGTTAGGTTCTGATGGTGGATTCCATGAAAAAGTGACGGAACTCTTCAATTCTTAGGAACAAATCAACGATACTTGGCAGAATCTTCTATAGGCTATCCAGATATTTGAGTTGCCTACCGAGTGCTAGTCGTAGCTAAATATGAAGATCCATGGATCTCCTCAACGGCTTACAGTAAGGGTGCGGTTTAAGGCAGAAAATATAAGTGTCTGTAATCAAATAGCAAGGAGCTTACGTTTGTTGCTGCATTGCAACACGTTTACTTCAGATTCACTAAAAATCAAAAAATAAATAGAAATTTAAACAAAAAAGAAGCGCCTTCAAAACAAACTTACAAATACATTAATATGCTGTAAAAAGTAAGAAATAATTGCGTATTCTTTTAAAGTGATCTTCGTATTGTTATATTTGGAGTCGGTGTTAGCCAAGGTACCTACATATATAGCTATAGGTGGGAGAGACGCGGGAGCTGCCAAGTGGACACGCGAGAAACATTGAAGGCGGTTCTTTTTTGTGAACATTTTTATTTTATTTATTTAATTAACGTAATAAGGATAGCAACAAAAACATTGCAATCCCCATTTTCATATTCTTAGACGTATTAAACTTTTTGCCGTTGAAGTTAATTATTGTAACGATTGATACAGTTAACAAAACGTTCCGAAAATTTAATTCAAGGGTTATCGTGTTCATTTATAGGTGTTTATAAGCCTATGTACATACAGACCATCTTTCACTCATTTAGAAATACGGATCCTGAGTAAGTCAATAAAGTAAGTAAGTAAGTAGCAGCCCATTAACGTCTCACTGCTGGGCACAGGCCTCCTCACTCCGAGGAGCGCTGCTCCACTGCGGATTGACAGGCATAGTGCACTCTCTGTTCCTTCACTCTCATAGTCCGATGTGACGGGAATCCGACAGGACCGCAGAGACATCAGGCACAGGTCCGACGGCTTAACGTGCTCTCCAAGGCACGGGGGTGGATCACACCGCCAACTTCCCAACTTCGGGCAAATACTGAGAAAATCTTAATAGAAAACTCAATGTTGATTTTTGATTTGGCCCGACCCGGAACTTGAACCCAGGACCTCATGTCTGTAGTCGAACATACTAAGCAATAGATCAATGAGGCAGTCTCATATATATTATAACTCCTATTTCTCTCAGGCCCGATTTCACCGCCCTTTTTCTTTACGCTTTATGTGTCGCCTAAATACATTTAAGGGGCCAGTTAAGGGTTTATAACTAAGAATGCTTTAGGGAATATTGGTGAAATCAGACATTAGTGACATAGTAAGAGCTTGTATATTATTCAAGATTATTGAACTTCAGGCCGTGGGTGGAACTGCTAGTAAAATTACTGTTAAAACACTTACAAATGTTTTTTACTTAAGAACTTTTGACCGGTTAAGTGACCGTACTGTACACATATACGTTACATATACAAATAAAAAAAGATTCATTTGAAACATGTCGCGACTATTTCAATATTTATTGTTCTGAATAAATAACATTTGTTTGCAGAGTGAAGCGGTTTCAAAGCCCAATTTCTTTCTTATTCAAACTGCAACACAGATTTTATGTAAAAAAACACTTTAAAAGGTTATGAAAATATTAGAATACTTTCTTTTCTTTAAACGCGACTTTTCATGGATTAAACGTTGGTATGTAAAGTTTCATTAACTTAAATCATTTTTAAGTAAAGTAAAACTATTATTGTTTCAACATCAAGTAGCCTTTGAGAATTACAGAGTTAACACATCAATACTCTAGGGTTTAGCAGTAGTTTGAGTCTTTGTATTTTTTTTTTTCTACTTAATATAATAATTTATAAATAACGTTATATAATAATTTGGTTGTAAATTTTTAGGTTTTGTTTTAATTTTAGCTTTTATTAGTATCTTTTTAGTTTTAGATTGTAGTTTTGTATTATTTCTTATACCTCTTAGTTTGTTCTTCCTATTTATTATATTTTTCGTTCGTGGCATATAGATTAATATTGTAACAAATATTAATGTAATGTAACTGCGACGTCACCTGTTTTGGGCGGCAGCTGAAAATCAGCGCCATCATCCTTCTAGTGACAAATGGCTTAGCCTGAGCTGTTGGCCTCTTCATCATAGTGTAAGTTAGAATGTGTATATTCGCAATGTATGTTATAATTTTAAATAACCATAGTTCATACTTACATTACGATGATTAAACGATTTTCTTTCTTTCTTTCTTTCATACAAAGTTTATATTTTAGATTTGTAATATGGGTCCAAGAGAGTCGCTAAGAAACAAATTCAAGGCAGTTAACATAATGACAATTCACTGCGTATACATATTAGAAAACTTGTTGTATGTACATAAAAACATTGACTCTTTTAATAAAAAGAGTGAATGTACATCATATAACTTACGAAACCAAAACAAACTTGTTGTAAATTTTAGTAGCCTGCATAAAATTAACAACTCATTTAAGGGTAACTGTATACGTTTCTATAATAAACTCCCACAAGACGTTCTAAAGATGTCAATTAATAAATTCAAAGTCTTTGTTAAAAGAAAGTTGATAGAAAAATCGTATTATAAGTTGCAAGATTACCTAGACGATAGAAACGCGTGGGAGTGAACAAATTGCTCTAATTTTAATTAAAATATAGTAAACTAATTTGTTATTGTAATGATGATGGTAAAAAAAAATACCCGACTGAGTTTGTTGTGGGTTCTTCTCGGATCAGGGCGCGAAGGAACCCTCGTAACTTTAGATTTTAAGCCGATCTTGAGTACCGTCATCAGACGTATATTAGAATCAGAGTGTGGAAAAAAATATATAATTTGACGATTC
>JACTOM010000883.1:1428450-1443767 GCA_015832385.1 Elymnias hypermnestra | reverse complement strand
GTAAAATAAATGCGGTAGAGATGAGAGCGTTGAGAAGCATGAGTGGATTAAAACTGAGTGACAGAGTAAGAAATAGTGTGATAAGAGAACGTTGTGGTATAAAAGAAGACGTAGTGACTAAAATTGAGAAAGGTATGCTTAGATGGTTTGGGCATGTAGAGAGAATGAACGAAAGGAGACTGACAAAAAGGATTTATGAGTCAAGAGTGAATGCGAAAGTTGGAAGGGGAAGACCAAGGCGAACGTTCCTGGACCAAATCCATGAAATTTTAGGTAACGGCCAGGTCAAGAGCACTCTAAACCGACGAACTTGTATGAAAGGTTTAAAGAGAATGAAAGAAGCGAAGGAGATATGTAAGAATCGTGGCAAGTGGAAAGATGTTGTCTCTGCCTACCCCTATGGGAACGAGGCGTGATGCTTTGTATGTATGTAGGAGTGGAAGTCACGACTGTCATCAGGGGGTCAACATTTTTGAGGAGTACTCGAAACTTAGCGTCATTGCCCGGGCATTTCCTTGGGCATCAGTGTTGCCCGGTAATCTATTGTCTCCGCACTAAAACGGACTGGTTCCCGCTAACCTAGTTAGCGGGTCCATCCAAGTCATTCCAGTATATCGTCGAGTCCGGGTGTTGCCTCTTTAACTGGGTCGTCTTCGCCGTCATCGCCTACGTCCGGAGGTGGCGGCAGCAGGAGCTGACGAGGCAGGGGACGCCCAGTGTTTGCCGTTCTTTGATTTTGGCTGGCAATGCCGTCACGACGGGAGGCTTAGGGCGTGGCTAGTTACCACCCTTTTTTTTTCGCTGAGAAAGGCTTTTAAGCACGTACACCGACCTATATATATATAGATCAGGTGTGTGGGACTCGGCGTAGGAGGCGACCTAGTAAAACCTTCTAGGCTTATATTATACAAAATTCAATAACATGAGTAAGTACATAAGTTCTATAACATCCCAACGAGTACTCCACTATTTTGATCATATCCCCAAAGACAATAGCTGGTTGTAGTAAGAACCATCGCTGCAACCAAATAAAGAGAATGAGACTCGTACTTCCAACAACCCTTAAAGAAGCCGAGGATAGAGATGGATGCGGTTTTCTTTTCTCCAGCCAGTAAGAAAAATCAGAGCTGGCAATGAAGCATACGCAATGAAGTATACGAAAATTATGAAAGCAGACAAGTTTGTTTGTTTGAAGTTCAGAAGATACTGGTCCGATTTGAAATATATATTCAATGTTAGATATCCCATTAATCAAGAAAGACTATAAGCATCACGCAAAGACCAATAGAAGCGGTGAAACAATGAAAATGTATTCACAATGGGAGATTTTTTCTTTTCGAGAGCTTCGCCTGTGTAAAAGGTTAAAGTTTCGCAAAAATCATGTACGACATTGTTCTCGTTTAAAAGTTCTAAAACAAGTATACGACAGTACATTTCTATCTTTTAAAGTTGAATGAGATTAAGGAACCTCTACTGATCTCACTCATGGATGAGGAGGAAACCGCTGGGTTTTAGTGAGTACTCTGGATTTCAGCGAGTCCCACACTCTCGATTAGAAATATTCTTCCAAATGGAAGACCTTTTCCAACTAGAACTCTTTTTGTTCCTGCTCTGCCTCTTCTATCTTCGTCGTAATCCTTTTTTATTACGCTAGGAATTGCTTATACTGTGGGACTCACTGACACGTCAGAATACCTACTAAAACCCAGCTGAAAACCTTCGACATCTTTGGTTTTAGAGCCAGAAGCCAGAAGTACTCTGTCACCCCGGATGCAGCAGTCTCATTTCAATGATTCAGGCAGGGGGTAAAAGATGCGCAAACCTACGCATCCTGATTCCCAGCCTCGGATATAACAGATTCGCAAAAGGAGGCAGCTGCTCTCCAGCCCAGCTCGTTAGCAACCATTGCGTCAACTATGCTCGCTAACGAGAGGTTTCCTCTGATCAGCGACGCCAAGACCTATCGCTGAGGTCCACAGGCAGGACACTCTGCCAACACGTGTTATGCCTAGTCTAGGTTGTCGTAATGCCGCCAAGTAAAATGTGACTGAGTAAATAGACCTGAATAAATACGTACCTGGTACGTGTAACGTGAATTTTACTCTACCGTGACGCCACATGAAATCCCGCGTTAAAGTAAAGGTTTAGGGATTTTGATAAGTCGCAAGTGGCAACACCGAGCTCTGTTATCGATAAAAAACATCAGCAAGGCTGTGGGCGGTACAAATGGTATAAATTATGAGGTACCGTAACGCTCAGACGGCACGCCGTTATTTCAGATGACTAACGACTTGAGACGCCACGGAATTCTTTATAAAACACCGGTGTGTATATATTTTTTTTTAATTATCACGTGACTCAATCACGTGTGTCCATATCGACACAATCTTAACCTTCGGTGTGATGTTAGTTCCCGTTCCCTTTCAAATTTCTCTATTTACATTACAGGTGACTGTCAGCAAAGAGATTAACTCAGGGATACGTATAACACGTGTTTTGAATTACATAACTGTATAAGATAATGACAAAGTATAATTAATGGAAAATTTCTTAAAAAATAATTCATAGTTTATAAAATATCGAAGTGTTATCGAAAATTTGATATCATTATCAATCCAAAGCCTATTTGTCTTAAAGAAAACCTGCTCTTCCTTTCACATAAGATACTTAAAATAAGACCAATTATAATATTTGACTGCCTCATTGGTCTGACTGCCTCTTTGGTCTAGTGATTAGCATGTTCGACTTGAGGTCCTGGGTCGGGCCAATTCAAAAATCAATATTGAGTTTTCTATTTAAGATTTTCTCAATATTTGCCCGAAGTTGGGTAGTTGGCGGTGTGATCCATCCCCGTGCCTCGGAAAGCACGTTAAGCCGTCGGTCCTGCGCCTGATCTCTCTCCGGTCGTGTCGGATTCCCGTCACTTCGGACTATGTGAAGGAATAGAGGGTGCATTTGTGTACTATGCCTGCCAATCCGCATTGGAGCAGCGTGGTGGGTCTATGCTCTAAAAACCCTCGCTCTTCGGAGGGATTAGGCCTGTGCCCAGTAGTGGGACGTTAATGAACTGCTACTTACTTACTTACTATAATATTTGAAATACCAGAGTAGATTAAGAAGTCGCAAAATAAAAGTAATAAACTGCTTTGGCAAACTATTAAGTCTCGTTTATATTTATACAAATGTAAAACTTTAGATTTCCGAGGCTTAGAGGGAAGGAAAGAGAAAGATATGTTAGGAATTTAATGAATTTTATTGTCATTAAAACATTAAGAGTGTCGAAAATTAATACATATAATTTATTGACATCTCAAATGACGAATTGTAAATAAAAATAACACGTGTTTTTCATCTAAAGTAGAAATATTTAGATAAATTTTGTTTTGGAATTTAGAATTTAGAAATCATGAAATTACGAGCGCCTTTATGAATAGCCAGATGGTGTCTCAAAGGGCTAGACTGGCTGTGCATGCAGGAGTGTTGGTGCCAACACTTATGGTAGTGAAAGTTGGGTATGGCAGAAGAAATAAGAGCATTGATTAGTATGAGTGGATTGAAACTGAGTGGCAAAGTAAGAAATAGTGTGAAAAGAGAACGTTGTAGTATAAAAGAAGATGTAGTGATTAAAATTGAGAAAGGTATGCTTAGATGGTTTGGGCATGTAGAGAGAATGAATGAAAAGTAACTGACAAAAAGGATTTATGACTCAAGAGTGAATGCGAAAGTTGGAAGGGGAAGACCAAGGCGAACGTTCCTGGACAAAAACCAGGACATTTTAAATAAGGGCCAAGTCAAGAGTACTCTAGTGAGAATGAAAGAAGCGAAGGAGATATGCAAGGATCGTGGCAAGTGGAAGGACGTGGTCTCTGCCTACCCCGGGGAGGGAAGGGAATGAGCGTGATGCTATGTATGTATGAGTGGCAAATTAAAAATCCACATGTTATTTTTAAATATCAAAACTATCTAACTTTCATTTACTCTCCTTGCAGATCATCGGATAGACGACTTAGCACAAACACTTCCCTGCCACTGACGTTGCGGATGTGTTCGGTGCAACGCGTACCGAACCCGGCTCCTTTTATAGCATCTCTAGTGCGGCCCTGGATCGTGTCGGTTTAACGTGCCTTCCCTATCTATTTAACTGACCAACTCCTGTAGCAACAAGTACATCCGTCTACTTCTGTCATATACATGGAAGACTTATCTCTAAGTAGAGATTTTTTCCAGATATCTTTGATATAGGAGAGAATTAGCATGAAAACGCTGCACATGTTCGTAAGGCTAATCACGAGTTTCATCCGTAAAAAAATTAACAAAGTTTCACTTCAAAAATGACGATTATTATGTAGATGTGAGTGGGTATGAGAGAATGAGCGAGTGTGCAAAATTATACTATGTTTATAATGGATTTAATATTTTATTATTGTTTAATTATGAATTAACTAGTAATTGTGTCTCTGTGTGTTTTTCCTAAATATACGTAACAACTACATGATTAACAAGTGATTCAGTTTTGTCACACGACAATATCTAATATATACCTGAAAATTGCAAAAATAAATCTTAATTGATACATATTATACACTGACAAGGACATTATTAATGCACCTAAGAGTTTTCAATATAATACCACTAATGTTGTGGTGGATCACCCTTATCACTTAGTGTTAAACAAACATAGTTTACATCCTATTCTCAGAACAACCGAATCGATCAACCAGTTTGTAAAGTTGTTGAGTGTTGCAATTATAAATGTAACATCTTATCTATAATATAATAAATAAAAATTATATTTGTAAGTCTGTTTTGAAGGCGATTCTTTTTTTGTTTAAATTTTTATTTATTTTTTGATTTTTAGTGAATCTGAAGTAAACTTGTTGCAATGCAGCAACAAACGTAAGCTCATTTCTAATTGATTACAAACACTTATATTTTCTGCCATAAACCGCACCCTTACTGTAAGCCGTTGAGGAGTTCCATTGATCTTCATATTTAACTACGACTAGCACTTGACCATACCGAAGTTACGGTAGGCGACTCAAATATCTGGATAGCCTATAGAAGATTCTGTCGAGTATCGTTCATTTGCTCCTAAGAATTGAAGAGTTCCGTCACTTTGTCATGGAATCCATCATGAGAACCTAACTAAACTATCCGGTTTTCTCATGAATGCCATCATCAAAACTGGATTTAACGACCCTTTGGACCCAATGACGAGCACCACCTTTCATTTAAAAAAAAAATTATTAAGATCGATCCACCCAGTCGGGAGATATGAGGTAACAAACATAAAAAAAATACAGACAAATTGATAACCTCCTCCTTTTTTTGAAGTCGGTTAAAAAAGAATCGCAAAATGTGTTGGTAAGCACATAACTCAATAACTCCAGGGTCAATTTTGCTAATTCTTTTTTTTAATGTTCGTTGAAGTCCAAGGATGGTTTTTACGGCGAAAAAAGTTCAACTTATTGCAGTGGAAACAGCCCTTTTCTGTTTCTCATACAAACATTTTGTAACTAAAATGTCAAGTTGAGTCAATTTGACCTTTATTGCTATTCGATAAAGTTCATAATAAATTACAAGTACGCATTGTTGTCTAAGCAATGTAGGTGTGTTTCTAGCGTCACAGAGTCAATTTGCACTTTATTGCCGCTGCACAAAGTTCAAAATCAATTTCAAAATTCAAAAAACAAAGTAATTTCTTTTCGAAATTCATTCGTAAAACTGAAATCTGCCACATTTCAAAGCATTTAGACAAAAGAAGTCTTTCTTCTGGTTTACCAATATATTGATTGATCGATTCTTTAATTTAAATATTGTCGTAGATCTTTTGTTCCATCATTTTTAAGCGCATTCGTGTATTGTATACAACGTTGACGCACTTGACATGACGCATTATCAGCATGTATAACCCATACAAACTGTACTTAAGCAGCGCCAAACAATGTCGTTAAATTTATTGATATTCTACTTCCTGGAGTGATGAAAACGTGATGACCCAATGGATAAAAATCAAAAATCAAAAATATCTTTATTCAAGTAGGCATATTACAGCACTTATGAATCGTCAAATTATATATTTTTTCCACACTGTTGTTGTTTTCTTGCCCTTATCCCACTAGGTGGGGTCGGCACAGCATGTTTCCTTTCGCCACTTCACTCTATCCGCTGTCATTTCTACATTCACACCCTTAATACACATATCCTCTTTCACACAATTCATCCACACTTTTTTTGGTCGCCCTCTCCCGGCCCTGCCGCTTACCATCATATTTAGAACCCTCTTACATACATGGCTATCCTCCCTTCTCATTACATGTCCATACCAGGCTAACCTTCCACTCCTTAACTTCTCGGTCACTGGTGCTACTTTCACACTTCCTCTAATATACTCATTCTTAATCTTATCCAATTTTGTCACTCCACACATCCATCTCAACATTCGCATCTCCGCTGCATGCAATTTCCTTTCATTCTCCCCTTTGGTGGCCCAGCACTCTGATCCATACAGGATGACAGGTCTTACGATCGTCTTATAAATCTTCCCCTTTAGTTTAAGGGGCATTCTGGCATCGCAAATTGTTCCCGAGACCTGCCTCCACTTCATCCAACCTGCATTTATCCTGCTAGTAACATCTCGGTCAATGCCGCCGTCGTTTTGGAAGATAGAGCCGAGGTAACGGAAATCTGAGCAGACTCGAAGGGAAACACCATCTAAGACAATCGAAGAAAAACTGGATGGATCCCCGAAATCACAGAACAGATGTTCTGTTTTGGTCCTATTGATCTTCAACCCTGCGTTTTCCAGTTTTTCCTGCCATATTTCTAGCCTTCTCTGTACCTCAGCTCCATCCTCTCCAACAAGCACAATGTCATCGGCAAACAGCATGCACCAGGGTGCTTCCTCTTGTATGTTTGATGTCAGTGCATCCATTACCAGGAGGAACAAAAAAGGGCTTAAAGCCGATCCCTGATGCAAACCTACGCCCACATTGAATTTGTTAGTTTCGCCGGCTGCGGAGCGAACGTATGTAGTTGCTCTACCGTACATAGCCCGGATAAGACGCAGGTATTTCCCAGGCACTCTTTTCTCTTTCAAAGCCCACCACAAGACTTCACGGGGTACCCTATCATATGCCTTCTCCAGATCAACGAATACCATATGCAAGTTCTTATGTACTCGTTTGTACTTTTCGCAATATTTTTTCCACACTCCGATTCTAATATACGTCTGATGATGATACTCAAGAACGGCTTAAAATCTAAAGTTACGAGGGTTCCTTCGCGCCCTAATCCGAGAAGAACCTACAACAAATTCAGTCGGGTATTTTCTTCTTTGTTACCATCATCATTACAATTATATATTTCAATTCAAATTAGAGCAATTCGTTCACTCCCAGACGTTTCTATCGTCTAGGTAATCTTGCAACTTATAATACGATTTTTCTATCAATTCTCTTTTAACAAAGACTTTGAATTTATTAATTGACATCTTTAGACCGTCTTGTGGGAGTTTATTATAGAACCGTATACAGTACCCTTAAATGAGTTGTTAATCTTATGCAGCCTACTAGAATTTATACTAACTTTATTTTGGTTTCGTAAGTTATATGATGTACATTCACTCTTTTTATTAAAAGAGTCAATGATTTTATGTACATTCATTCATTATGTTAACTGCCTTGGTAAACAGGTGGATTAGTATCGTAAATACTCACGACTTCGAACCCAGGACAAGAACGAAGAAATTATCGTTTTAATGCCACCTATTTCTATCTTATTATAAATTGTATCAGTGTCAGATTGGGGGTAAAGCGAATGACGCTCAGCAGAGCAGCCATGGCTAATATATCAACGCAAATGACTAGCATCAGCTGTTTCAATTGAAACGTGGTTTCATAAAATCAATCAATGTATTAAAACTTGTCAAATTGTTGTTTAAAAATCACTATTATTGCTGTAGTCCTTTTAGGGTGGAAGGTGCTGATTTTATGGTCTAAAAACCCTCTCTCTCATAAGAGGATAACCAACTAACAACCAACGTAAGAGGATAAAACAANAATTATTTTAAAAATGCACGTTCTATTGCGCCACCCTGTATATTATAATCCTCCTATAAGAGAATACTTCTGCCAAGTCTAAGGTAACATTCACACATACAAAAATAGAGAATTGTTAAAAGGATCAGGAGATTCAGGTTCAAATTTGATACATATTTTAGAGCTTCAATTGCGTGACTTCGATTTATGCAACAATCAGGTATAATGGAAAGGTGAGACCTTAAAAAGTTTCAAAAATTAAAAGTGCATGCGTACACAGTACAAGTCAGAAGTGAAACTTCTTTGGCAAACAAATTTTTAAGTCTTGTTTATACAAGTGTAAAACTTTAGATTTCCCAGACTTGGAGGGAAGGGGAAAAGGAAGATATGTTAGGAATTTAATTGTCATTAAAATATTAAGTGTCGTAAATTAATACAAATAATTTATTGAAACCTCAGATGACGAATTGTAAATAAAAATATAAGTAACTGCCTCATTGGTGTAGTGGTTAGCATGTTCGACAACAGACATGAGGTCCTGGGTTCGAGACCCGGGTCGGGCCAATTCAAATATCAATATTGAGGTTGGGAAGTTGGCGGTGTAATCCAACCCCGTGCCTCGTAGAGCAAGATTCCCGTCACATCGGACCATGAGAGTGAAGGAATAGAGAATGCACTTGTGTACTATGCCTGCCAATCCGCAGTGGAGCAGCGTGGTGGGTCTATGCTCTAAAAACCCTCGCTCCTCAGAGTGAGTAGGCCTGTGCCCAGCAGTGGGACGTCAATGTGCTGCTACTTATCTCACCTTAAAAAAAATGGCACGTGTTTTTTGTCAATATTAGAAATTATATTTTATAAAAAATATTATTATATTAAATGATTAAATGACGAGAGGCAAATTAAAATGCCACTGGTATTTGTAAAGACTAAAACCACCTTCAAACGAATTGACATAAAAAACGCTGCACATCTTCGTGACGCTAAATTTTACCCGCACGCGCCTACAAAAGTTTCACATCAAAAATTGATAAGTGATGCACAGCCTAAGATAGAAGCGCGCTTATCTGGTAAGAGGTAATTTACCTCTGCATCGCACTGGAACACAAATCTCTCTGCTTGGCGGTACGTCTTTGCTGATAGGGTAGTAAGCCGAGGCTTCGCACTTGTGCAGCCCAAATTAGTTTTTTTTTTCAGAGTATCCTCAGCTGTCCACCTTACTGGCTTTTACAGCATAACCGGAAGAAAGGGCGAGCACTTATAAAGGCTAGCCCTCCTGGAAACGCTGCTCCAAAGGCGTTTCCTGGAAGACTGAACCTCGGCTTGGAACAGCATATTGGACATGTGTAGAGGAATCTCGGATTAAATTAAAGACGCCTCCGTATTATCGGGAATAGGGGATCTCGATTTGTTGAAGCGTCACTATCTACTCGATATAGAAGGTCGTTTGTCGTAAACGAGAAAATGCAATTAACGAGGATCGAACCCGGAAGCTCTGCATATCCTATAACACAAAAACCATATAAAAAATACGAAGGACTTTATTTTTTACTAAGCATAATATATTTGGAATAGTTTATTTTGAAGGCGGTTCTTTTTTTGATTTTTAGTGAATCTGAAGTATAATGATAAGATTTTTATGTGAGAGAGCACTTTACAAAGTGAAATTTACCCGGGATCGAACCCGAAACCTCGTACTTTAGAAGTCGGTTACTTTGCCAACCGCTATCACCAGTTTTTATTTGGTAGTCAATCTTATCACTAATACGCAAAAGTTTCCATCTTCCTCCCACACACTCGGCTACCACTATTTCACACCATTGCTGGTGTTCGCGACTTTTTCCCTTTAATTTGTAAATCGACTTTTCCTTTTAATTTATAAATAATACGTTAAATGATATTGTGAAGCATCGTTCGTTTGTACAGTATATTTTGTTTTAACTTAGAGTCTATCGATATTTATAAGTATGTATATAATGTTTGTAGCTATAGCGTATACACATATTTGTCATTTCTAAAAGTTGTTTGTGTAATTAATGTAATCCCTGTGATTGGTGAGAAATAGAACGCCAATCATAGGAGTCAAATTTTATCCAATAAATTAATAACCACCGTCGTTTGCTTGTCACAGTAGTGCACGTTTGTCAGTCGTAAAATCGTACATTAGAAAGCAAATTTCGACGAACCATATTCCTGCAAAAAACAACAGTTCGTAATCAAATACTCATCTGGTGACAAGTAGACGGCGGAGCGTTGGAATGAAGAATCTGGTGCCATTTTTATTCATCCTGAACCGGCAAGTCTTCGCAAGAGTGAGCTTACGAAGGGGCTCACAGCTGGCAAAGCGATTACTCGCACCAATACGCCTGTAAGGTCGTCAAACCTTTTGAGTGATAATTAAATTTCATTTCTTTTTTTGGGGCGCAGACGAAGTAGCAGGGTATCAGGTAGTGTGTTATAATTACAAAATTGCGGTCCACGAGTTGTTCGCCTTCACCTAAAAATGCTAATCGCTAGCGGTACGCGCGCAATCCTAACGGTATAGGACTAGACGATATGGTGTGCTAGCACTAATGTCATCTGAGACCTTGTCTTTTTATATATATACAATCGGTTAAGACGAAACTAGATAGACCTGACCTGAAAAGGCAGGCGCCTTTACAGCACTTTTGGATCGTCAAATACAGTTGTCTTCCACGACTTGTTTCGAATGACGATGATATTAAAGAACGACTTAAGCAGGAATCCTTTTTATACCATAATCGATATAATATTCATTTCATATTCGTAGACAAACGTTCTAGAGATGTGACTCAATAATTTCATAACTTTATTAAAGGAAAGCTTATTGTAAAAATCGTGCTGATATTTGAGGCCCATTCCATAAATCCCAGACCTGGGCACAAGTGTAGACGCTAATACAAGTGCACTCTCTATGATGACACTTGCGGAGAGATCAGGAGCGGGACCGACGGCTTAACGTGCTATGCGAGGCACGGCGGTGGAACACACCGACAACTACATAAAACAGGGCAAATACTGAGAATTTTTTTTCAGAAAACTCAGTATCCCGAGACTTGAACCCAAGACCACATATCTGTAACCATTAGACCAATGAAACAGTGTCTTACTTTAAAAAACAACGATAAATACATACATATACAGAATAACGCCTCATTCTCTTCGGGATAGGCAGAGATCATGTCCTTCCACTTGCCACGATCCTTGCATAACTCCTTCGCTTCTTTCATTATCATTAAACCTGTCATACAAGTTCGTCGGCTTAGAGTACTCTTGACCTAACCCTTATTTCAAAAGTCCTGGATTAGGTCCAGGAACGTTCGCCTTGGTCTTCCCTTTCCAACTTTCCCATTCGCTCCTTCCTTTTCGTCAATCTCCTTTCATTCATCCTCTCTACGTGCCCAGACCATCTAAGAATGCCTTTTTCAATTTTAGTCACTACATTTTCTTTTATATCACACTAATACACTCATACTTCTCAAGGTTTTCATCTCTACCGCATTTGTTTTACTTTTATGCTTCTTCTACCACATACATAAAGTGTTAACACCAACCCTCCATGCACAGCCAGTCTGGCTCTTTAAGACATCCTCTAACTATTGATAAAGGCATGCAGAGTATTTACCTTATTGCCTGCATTCACTTTCTTTTCAATATCACTTTGACCATCTTTGACTTTGATGTACCATCTTTTGTATACTTGGGATGTAAATTTATAAAATGACAAATATATACTGTATAAAATTACCGTTACGTCATAATTATACGCAGTTAAATGCACCTACAGATTCACGAGACGTCACACAAACCTCTATACAAACAAACTTAAGAGGCAGATAAGGCCTTCGCGCCTATGCCCCTATTGAGTAACAATTACAAATCGCTACTATTATTTGATATACCGACATGTTACGATAATTGGAACATTTTTTGAAAAACTAACTCCTCATTAGCAAATAAATTTCAATTCCAAATGTATTTGTACCAGTAGTTGTAATTCGACTATAATTAATTTAAATTATATCAAATCAAATCAAAATATCTTTATTCAAGTAGGCATATTACAGCACTTTTGAATCGCTATTTTTTTTTCTTTTCTTTTCCACACTCTAATTCTAATGTACGTCTGATGATGATACTCCAGAACGACTTAAAATCTAAAGTTACGAGGGTTCCTTCGCGCCCTGATCCGAGAAGAGCCCACAACAAACTCAGTCGGGTATTCTGTTTTTTTTTTGTTATCATCATCATTACAATATCATATTAGTTTAATATATTTCAATTCAAATTAAAGCAGTTCGTTCACTCCCACGCGTTTCTATCGTCTAAGTGCTCTTGCAACTTATAATACGATTTTTCTATCAACTTTCTTTTAACAACTTTGAATTTATTAACTGACATTTCTAAAACGTCTTGTGGGTGTTTATTATAGAAACGTATACAGTTACCCTTAAGTTATAACTTTGAACATCATTAAGGTTCTACTGTCCAAGACAAAGTCTATGAACTGTCATAATATTGAGTATGCAAATGTAAAGTTGGGGAAAAAAGCCGTGACGGTACAGTGGGCAAAGGAATAGACACGAAGTTTCTATTTACAATTCTTTTAATTGCTGACAGGTTAGCGTTTGACTGTGCTCACGTCAAATGGTAAAAGCCAATTCACTTCTCATGATTTCTACACAGATTCGTATCGGAACACAAATCTCTATGCTTTGTGTTTAGAGTTGCTGGTAGGGTAACTAGTACCAGCCAAATTCTCCCACCAGGTCAGACTCAAGACAAATTAGAAAATGCAATTCCCTATATGTGGTAATCGAGCTCATCGCTAATATGTTAATATTACAATGCAGCAACAAACGTAAACTCATTGCAATTTAATTACAGGCAAATAGATATTCTGCCACAAATCGTACCCTTACTGTAAGCCGTTGAGGAGTTCCATTGACCATCATATTTAACTACGACAATCACTTGACCATACCAACGTTACGGTAGGTGAATCAAATACCGGGATAGCCTATAAAAGATTTTTCCGAATATCGTTAATTTGCTCCTAAGAATTGAAGAGTTCCGTTACTTTGTCATGGATTCCATCATCAAAACCTAATCAAACCATCATCACACAGCCGTTGCAGTATATCCTTTCCATTAAAAAACGAATCATCGAAATCGGTTGGCGTGATACTGAGTTATTTGTCCTTTTGTCGCGCAAATGCTTAATGAAAGACGATTTTCTCATAGATGCCATCATCAGCACTGGACAAAAAAAAATGGGATCCTATGGGAAGCACCACCTTTCATATAAAAAAAGAATCATCAAGATCAGTTCACCCAGTCGAAAGTTATGAGGTAACATACAGACGAATTGATAACCTCCCCCTTTTTTGAAGTCGTTTAAAAATAGCCACAAATGTGGGTAGGTGACTGTTAAACATAGCTTAGGTTGAAAGAAACTTAATGCATTTTTATATTTAAACATAAAAATATAAATAAGATTTAATAGGCTCTGAATACAGCAATTTATTAGCTCTGCTAGGAATTTACCCCCTCTTCCAGCAGATTATTTTAAAAATCGTGAAAGGCTCTTGTCATGCAGATAGTCTCTCTGATCGAAAGTGCCAATGCATCGTGAATACTGATAATTTTGACAGAATATTAAGTGCCGAATTTCTCTTTGGCATTACGTTTTTATCTCCTTCTCTATGTTGTATATTTTAATATAAGATTATACCAATGCACTCTCAATATAAGTATACTTTTAATAAAGCATAAACTGAATAGGATTATCGAAGTGTATCCAAATACATACATACATACACAGCATCACGCCTCATTCACATAGGGGTAGGCAGAGACCACGTCCTTCCACTCGCCACGATCCTTGCATATCTCCTTCGCTTCTTACAATCTCATTAAACCTTTCATACAAGTTCGTCGGTTTAGAGTACTCTTGACCTGGCCGTTATTTAAAATGTCCTGGATTTGGTCCAGGAACGTTCGCCTTGGTCTTCCCCTTCCAACTTTCGCATTCACTCTTGACTCATAAATCCTTTTTGTCAGTCTCCTTTCCTTCATTCTCTGTACATGCCCAAACCATCTAATCATACCTTTCTCAATTATAGTCACTATGTCTTCTTTTATACCACAACGTTCTCTTATCACACTATTTCTTACTCTGTCACTCTGTTTCAATCCACAATTTATTTTACTTTTGTGATTGTTCTGCCATACCCAACTTTCACTGCCATACGAGAGTGTTGGCACCAACACTCCAGCATGCACAGCCAGTCTAGCCCTTTCAGACACCATCTAGCTATTCATAAAGGCGTGCAGAGCACCATTTACCATATTCCCTGCATTAATACAATAATTTAAATGGCTTCCGAAGATTTCCTGTTTAATAAAGCGATTCATAGTTAAATGTTGTAGTTGTTTTTGCTTGATAAAAATGGAAGACACGTCTTCCAGCGGATAAAGTGGTATATATTTTCTGGTGGGAAATGCTTTTATGCACAAATCCCTAAAGTGGGACTCAGCGATGGGGAAGGCCTCGCAATTCCCATTAAACCCTCTTTGGGTTCAACTTTTTTATTCGTCCCTGGCGTCCCAGATGAGTCCAACTGAGGATTCACGGAGACGGAAGAGGGCCACGCTCACCTATTGTACATTGGTATAGTCTTACACAAAAATATACAACATTCTATATAATATAATGAGATAACGATTACAGCAGTCTGTTTCAGCTGGGCACCGGAGAAACCCAGGAACCCAGAAGAAAGAGATTCACTTTAAAAAGTTACTTACGAGCATTTTCCTGTTTGTTTCTACAAGAGGCGTTAGTGTTAAAGCAATGAGCGTTATCTCTTAGCTAACCTTGTTTACGTTTTAAGATAACAATCAGATAATATCTATTCAAACTATTTGAATTGGTGTGACGTATTTAGTTCTTAGTTTCACACAACGCTAAGTGATCCTGCTAAGTGCTGCTGTGCTAAGTGATATGTATGTATTTATTATATGTATGTAAGTATTTGTGTTATTATAAATATCTTTATGTAGATAATATATAAGTTACGTTGAGAGTTCAGCTCTCGAAATTGTAGACGAGTACACATACCTGGGACATATAGTCCAGCTAGGTAAGTCCAATTTCGAGAAGGAGGTCAACCGCCGAATCCAACTCGGTTGGGCAGCGTTCGGGAAACTACGCCAGATATTTTCGTCCGATAATCCTCAGTGCCTGAAGACCAAAGTCTT
>JACTOM010000883.1:1397503-1427649 GCA_015832385.1 Elymnias hypermnestra | reverse complement strand
ATATTAGTTTACTATATTTTAATTAAAATTAGAGCAATTCGTTCACTCCCAGGCGTTTCTATCGTCTAGGTAATCTTGCAACTTATAATACGATTTTTCTATCAACTTTCTTTTAACAAAGACTTTGAATTTATTAATTGACATCTCTAAAACGTCTTGTGGGAGTTTATTATAGAACCGTATACAGTTACCCTTAAATGAGTTGTTAATCTTATGCAGCCTACTAGAATTTATAACAAGTTTGTTTTGGTTTCGTAAGTTATGTGATGTATATTACCTCTTCATCTTTAAAGTGTCAATGTTTTTATGTACATACAACAAGTTTTCTAATATATATATGCAGTGAACTGCCCTTATTGATAGACAAACAGAGTTACTTTTCTCAGTCTCTAGACTATCTGTGTGTCAAATTTCATTTAAATCTGTTCAGTAGTTTTAGCGTGAAAAAGCTACAGACTGTAACAGTTAAGAAAAGACCCTTTGACAGTCTCATTGGCATAACGGTTATCTCTTCCCTAGTACTGGTTCAAATTCCTAAGCCAAATCTAGGTCAGCTTGTTCGGCTACAGACATGAGGTTCTGGGTTCGAGCCACGGGTCGGGAGAGTTCAAATATTTGAGTTTTCGGATAAGAATTTCTTAGTTTTTGCCTTGTGTTGTGTAGTCAGCGGTGTGATCCACTCCCGTGCCTCCCAGAGCACGTTAAGCTGGATCCTGCACCTGATATCTCTCCGCAAGTGGCAGATATGCATCACATCAGACTATGAGAATGAAAGAAGAGAGAGTGCACTTATACACGAAGCCTGTCAACTCGTAGTGTAATATCTCCTATGAGTGAGGAGACTTGTGCCAAGCAATAGGACGTTAATGAGCTACCTAGGTCTAAACCTGTGTTAGGTTTCCAGATTGCATTACGAAAAGACGCTGTCTAGAAACCATGAGATATAAATCTTCAAGAACTAACATGTCAGATATTAATAATAAATTATTAAATGACGTTGTATAGTGCCTAAAATTTCTAATCTGTCTTAGCAACCGACATTTATAGACACAGGGAAATATTAAACGTTAATTGTCTCGAACAATTTAATATACATTCAACATATACAAATAAATAACGTGCTTATAAAATATTACCGCATTTATATCTTGATTTAAGAATTTGTTTACATTCTAATCTATATGTGATCAATTAAGGCTTAAGTGTCTGTTACTGGAATTGAAATAATAGTGTTATTCAAGGCTAAATGATTTTGAAACGCTTTTCGTAGTCGAATAGGGAATATTTTACGTTTATGTAAATGTATAATTATGTATTATCTCACTGGGAGGCACGGATTTCTTGCCTACCAACTGGTGTAGATGCTGACCGACCATAGTTGCTTCGCAAGTGTGGAAAAATGAGTGTGGTTCTCCTAGAAATACGGTGCATCATACACCATAGTCCATCTAGTTTGGAGATCTTTCACAGGAGAGCATGATTGGTGTAATGCTCGCCGGTGAAGTTGGGTGGAGAATGGTTGCCTTCTTTTACAAGACCGTCATCTCGCTGCAGGAGGCAAATGAGACGCTAAGGCAGCAAGCAGCTGAAACCCTCCCTCGCCGTTAGAGAAAGCTGGGTGGCAGAGATGCTACACCATTTTAAATTGTAGGTCCTCATAATCGGCGTCATCCGGGTCACTAGAGTGAAATCTGGTAAGGGAAGTTCTAGTGATCTGCTGGGTTATTGTGGGTATTCTTTCATCGGGGGAAGGGTATGCTTAGATTTAGCACGTAGAGAGAATGGATGAAAGGAGATTGATAAAAAGGATTTATGAGTCAACAGTGAAGGCGAAAGTTGGAAGGGGAAGACCAAGGCGAACGTTCCTGGACCAAATCCAGGACATTTTAAATAAGGCCCAGGTCAAAAGTACTCTAAGTCGATGAACTTTTATGAAAGGTTTAATGAGAATGAAAGAATCGAAGAAGATATGCAAGGGTCATAGCAAGTGGAAGGGCGTAGTCTCTGCCTACCTCTATGAGAATGAGGCATGATGCTATGTATGTATGTATTTGTACAATTAAAAACATCCTGTAGGCATATTGATCTAACTTGAATAATATTGTGATGTTAACGTTCAAAAAGTCACTCGGCTGAATTGTTGTGGGTTTTTCTCAGAATAAAATACAAAAGGACACACGTAATTTTAAATTTACAGCCGTTTTCGGATAAACTGCGAAAGGATTTTTGTAAAAATACCTTATTTATTAATTGTGCACAGAATCTTGATTATTTTCGCCAAATGTGGATGGACTTTCGTAATTCCTTCTATTGTGTATAAAGGACATACCATTAAGAAGTATTTGCCTCTAACCAGCTCAGTGCGCTGCCATCATATACGATATCATCAGGTGAGATTCTAAACTGTCAGCAATAAAGTCATATTTGGTGAAGGTATTCTGACACGACAGAAAAACGGCTTCTTTGGTAATAAAGATATAGAATAGGACAAACTTTCTATTTAATTTTAATCGTTCCTCGATAAATGTGAAAATTTCAAAATAATATCACATTTTGAAGTGCTCAAAAATAGTGTTCAAAAATTCACTTACGTATAAAACATACAGCCGAATCTAATATTGTAAAATTGTGTTTAAAAAAGACAATATTGTGTAAAAATTCTAATTAAATTCCTCTGTACCATCGGAGTTTAACGAATAGAAACATATGGAAGCTAAATTCTTACGTAAAAATTATACCTAGTAGTAGTTACGGCTCGATTTCATGAATTCTCAAGGCTGCCTGTAAGAAATCTGCTTCAATTGGTAGGCGTTGGCTATTATTAGCTTTAATAAACGAATTATTTGTAGAGTTATAAAAACCGGTTGTCTTTAAATAGTAAATAAGTAATGTTTTGCCTGTCAGATAATTATTGTAAATAAACATTGATCAATTTTTATTGATGTCAAATAAAAGTGCAATTTATGCTGGATTCTAGAACCATGAAATTTAAAAAGAATATACATAACCTATAATACGTACTCATTTCAATACTTCATTACTGGTTTGGCTATTATTATGTAAATATTGATAGTTTCTTTTTATTGGTGTCAAATAAAAAAATTCCCACAGACTATATTTTCGTTCATAAGATAAGTATAAAATCATAACAAAATTGTAATTTATGGTAGAATCTAGAGTGACAGAACTTTAAAAAAATATACATAACCTAAAATAAAATACGTACTCTACAATTGCATTTAATTACGCCAAAGTCTTATGAGATACTAATTTTTTTTGTAATCTGATTGATTGATCTGATTAGTTTTGGCCCAGATGAATTGCATTTTCTAGTTCAGCCCCAATTCCAAATTTCATACATGTGGCATCGACATAACTAATCTATATTTATTGGATTATATACTTAAGTTTTTAACGCCGTCATAAACTCAATTTGGATATCTAATTAATAGAGACTTATTAATGATCTAATATCGTAATTAATCATCAAACTTAGTTGCTAATGACTTATTACGTCGTTAAAACAATCATTAACGCACATTGTATACACAGAATAGACACCCTCATTCTACATTGAGGGGCTTCGAAGTGCCAGTACTCGCTTTGGTGGCAGAGGATCTCAGTTCGATTCCCGGGAAGACAAATTTAGGAAATTGTGCAAAACAGTTGCATTCCAATACGATACTGTTTAGAAACCATAAGAGGTAAATTACCTCTTAATAGGTTAGAGCGTTCCCATCTTTAACTACATCATCACACATCAAGTAGGATTACAGCCAAGGGGTAAATTGTCAGCAATAAAAAAAGAGAAAGGGTTATATGATATTAAACAACATCAAACGCGATGAGTTTCGCAACAAAGAAGGATGATCGTATGACGAATGAACGCACGGTATAGCAGTGAAAGTGATTATTTATTACCCGAGCAACCTACCACATGACCGTGAACGAAAAACGAGGAAAATATTCTCAAATTCTCACAATAATCTGTAGTTTTGACAAAAACACAAGAAAAGACGATGAGTAACGGTGCATTTTTGTCCCAAGTCTTCATAGATAAGAAACGAAGTTATACATTACCTTGTAGTAAACATCCATGAGGATGCTGTCGGGCAACGATCGCAAATCATTCCGTTCGCACTTTGATTTTTGTATGTAGTTCACTAAATTTGTTAAGCACACCTCGTATAAATTATCGGGTATTTTATTCACGCGCACCGACGACGACGCGTCAGCCATTTTGGCGAGATAAAATAAAACTCGGACACGACTGGGCCTGTTCATTTCATTCCACACGGCGCTTTGACACTAGACATGGTGATTAATAGTTATCAATAAGCCCAATTAAATTTAAATCTTCCTACATTAATCATAAAGTATATTTTACATTAACGAAGATATATTAGGAAATAACAAGAGCACCAATAATCGTTTTGGTTATTTAATAATCTCATTATTTCGAAATGTTCTTTGATGTAGTATAAATAAGGTTTAATTTTATTTGCAATTATATATAACACATTCTTATGCTTGCCATCTCTACTTAAGATATTGACCATAGTAGAGATGGCTAGATTAATAACATACAAATAAAATTCAATTGTATCCCTTATGAATAAAGTACATTTTAGAATGACAATAAAAAAAGATAACTATAATAATAACAAATGCCTACGTTATTGTAAAATGTACTTTAATAGTTAACGATAAGATTAAATTTTATTTGCAATTATTAGTAACAAATTTTTAATCTATCCCCGTTTACTCAGTACGATGTTCGTGTTGGTTATTCTATATTCTATTGGACAGTGAAATATCGTAATGAAAGGCAATTGGCTTAACTTTATAATGATCAAGTGAATGAACAATAACATAAATTTTGGGGGTCATGTGTTGTGAAACAAAAAACCGAATAAGTGCATAATTGGGAACGAGTGCGAAAGAGACAGATAGATTTTTAATCTCAAGGTCCTAAACGCAACAGCTGATCAACTATACGCGGGAATTTTAAATATAGAAGTAAGTACTTTTACAACATTTCTCACAAAATTGTTTTTTTCAAAGTTACTTAATATTTTTATTAAATTTACTATTATCATATAAGTAATGAGGCCTGTACCCAGCCGTGGGATTTTAAAGAGCTGCTATTTACTTTACCTACTCGGTGGCGCCATAGAAAGAAGGAAACCTCGAGCATTCTTGAACGAATAAAAGTGGAGAGATTGCAAGAAGAGGATGTTAGAGAAGAATATCTGAAAAATTTGAGTGGGCGATTCAAGAGTGAAGACGAAGGAAATGAGATTGAAAGTTTATGGAATAAATTTAAAGATGGAGTGGTTGGTGCTGCTATTGATGTATGTGGCGTGTCTAAAAGGAGGAAAGGTAAGAAAGAGAAGAATTTGTGGATGGACAAAAATGTTCAAGCAGCTGTGTGTGAAAAGAAGAAAGCTTGGTCCGATTGGTTGGCTACAAAAGCGAACCAACGAATGCAAAAGGCAACGAATGATGACGTAAAAAAGGCAAGAATGGAATACAAAAGGGTGAAAGTAATCGTGAAAGAAGCTGTAAGAAAGAAAAAAGAAGAATACAGTGATATGTATGATAGGAGACTTTCTGATGATTTTCAGTCAAACAAAAAGTTTTTCTGGAAATCAATACAATTTGCCCGAGGGAGATCTACTTCCTCGGAGCTTTGTAAAATCAGAAGTTTAGATGGAAGTTTAATAAAAGGAGAAGAATGGATATTGAAGAGATGGAAGGATCATTTTGAAAGTTTGTTTGAAAGAAATGAAGCAGAGGTAAATATGGCCTCTGCGGATAGCAATGAATGTAAGACAAGTGATAGCGAGATTAGTATGGATGACATCATGAAAGCGATAAAAGGTATGAAATCAGGTAAGGCTGCTGGGTATGACAGAGTGTCAGTCGAGATGCTGAAGGCTGGCCGCGGGATTGTGGTAGCTCAGCTGTACTGCCTTTTCAATATATGCTGGGAGAAAGGTCAAGTCCCAAGAGATTGGAGCAAGGCCGTAATTGTCCCTCTATATAAAGGAAAAGGGTCACAGCAGGAGTGCAAAAATTACCGCGGTATCAGCCTTCTTAGTGTCGTCGGCAAATTGTATGCAAAGATATTAATTGAAAGGGTGATTAATGAAACTGATGGGAAAATATGGGACGTGCAAGCGGGATTTAGAAGAGGAATGGGATGTACGGATCAGGTCTTTTCTTTACGGTGCATAACTGAAAAATGTTTGGCTAAACACCAAAAAGTTTATTGCGCGTTCGTAGATTTAGAAAAGGCCTATGATCGAGTGGTGAGGAATGAGCTGTGGTCAACGTTATCTACGTATGGGGTGAGCGGTTGTCTGATCCAAGCATTGAAGTCTCTCTATGAGGGTTCTAGTGCCTGTGTCAGAATAAACGGAGCGTACACGGAGTGGTTTCCTGTCGAAAGAGGTGTTCGACAGGGATGTGTTGCGTCACCATGGCTGTTCAACCTTTTCATGGATAAATGTTTGACAGATTTAAAAGAAAGTATGTATGGGTTAAGAATGAATGAATTACTCATCAAATGTTTACTCTACGCTGATGATCAAGTAATACTTGCGTCATCCGCTAACGAGCTTCAGGAGATGCTAAATATTATGAATGAAGCTTTGAAAGGGAAAGGAATGAAAGTGAATGTAAACAAAACGAAAGTTATGCTTTTTGAACGAGATGAATCTATGATGAATGGCAATATTTTGATAGATGGGGAACAAGTGGAAGAGGTGAAAGAATTTGTATACTTGGGATCTAAATTTACAAAAGATGGAACATGTGAAAGTGATATCGAAAGGAGAGTGAATGCAGGGAATATGGTAAATGGTGCTCTGCATGCTTTTATGAATAGCCAGATGGTGTCTCAAAGGGCTAGACTGGCAGTGCATGCTGGAGTGTTGGTGCCAACACTTATGTATGGTAGTGAAAGTTGGGTATGGCAGAAGAATCACAAAAGTAAAATAAATGCGGTAGAGATGAGAGCGTTGAGAAGCATGAGTGGATTAAAACTGAGTGACAGAGTAAGAAATAGTGTGATAAGAGAACGTTGTGGTATAAAAGAAGACGTAGTGACTAAAATTGAGAAAGGTATGCTTAGATGGTTTGGGCATGTAGAGAGAATGAATGAAAGGAGACTGACAAAAAGGATTTATGAGTCAAGAGTGAATGCGAAAGTTGGAAGGGGAAGACCGAGGCGAACGTTCCTGGACCAAATCCAGGACATTTTAAATAACGGCCAGGTCAAGAGTACTCTAAACCGACGAACTTGTATGAAAGATTTAATGAGATTGAAAGAAGCGAAGGAGATATGCAAGGATCGTGGCAAGTGGAAGGATGTTGTCTCTGCCTACCCCTATGGGAATAAGGCGTGATGCTATGTATGTATGTATGTACGCTACTATTAGTTGTATTGTTCAATTTGTCAATCGTTTATCACTTATCCCCTAGGGTTCAAATACATTCCTTTCAATTTGTGATGGATGACACTTTTTTAATAGATTTTTTATATACACGAAAAATTATACAGCATCAAATATTGCAATAGGGAGATTTTCAAATATTACTAGTTTTAAACGATCATAAAATCACTCGTAAATTCGTAGTATGTTGATATTACTTTTAATAATTAAAGGCAATGTTTTGTATTAATTTAGTGTGAGCTTGCATATTAAATAATATCATAAACTAGCTTTTTAAGGCGCGGCTCTTCATGAAATGTATTGCGCAATTTCTATGTTATCAGCCTCCTTAGCCAAGGTGACATTCTAAGTACACGTGACTTTACGATTTCATACGTCATTCACATACAATTTTTAAGCGTTCTGTTAGCGTTAGCATATTTAGAATGTCATCTTTTCTACAGGTCTCATATGTTTGTGAAGCCACTATAAATAAATCTATATTATATAATTACTGAATTGTTTTATATTTTTTCTTTTGTATTTTTCAGGAAGAGTGGTGTTTTCTGGTACAAATATATTTTTGCTATACTTAAAAGATTCAAACTTATATACATTTTTGAAATGCATGAAGCTACTTCTATTCCCAGTAGTGTTCTTTACGGGATGGAATATTTAAACTAAACCATTCCTATATCTACCTGAGCCACCAAAAATTGCATCCAAATCGGGCGAGTCGTTTTATGATTTCAGCCATACAAAAGAAATATAATATTTAAGCGGCGGCTTCGCTGGCGCAGTGATGCGAGTACTCACTTTGCTAATAGAGGTCCAGAGTTCGAGCCCCGGATTTAGGACATTGCATTTTATCATTTGTTTTGAGACTGGACTGATGGGAGGCTTCGGCCGTTTCCATTTACCATTCAACCAGTAAAGACGTACCTCCAAGCATGTTTCTTGTGTTCCTGTACGATTCCTTCTAGATTCTTCTTACCAGATCAGCGCGTGGTATTATTACTATTTTTAAAATAAAGGATACGGTTCGTCATTTGACTAAATCGTGTTCTAGAAACATAGGCCTCCCCATTGGTAGATATCTAAACATTGTAATTGATGCCTATTTGCTATAGAATCGTTGTAATGTTTCATAAATGATTAGAATTACTTAAATTAACTATTAAAAACGTGGAATGGTAAGTTCCTTAATAAGATCATACATGAAGGTTATGTATATGTGAGCCCCTTCGTAAGCTCACTCTTGCGAAGACTTGCCGGTTCAGGATAAATGAAAATGCCACCAGATTCTTCACTCCAACGCTCCGCCGCCTACTTGTCACCAATTTACTAACTGTTGTTTGCAGGAAACCCGGAAACAGGAACAGGAATATGGTTCGCCGAAAGTGGCTATCTAATGTATGTTTTTTACGACTGACAAACGTGCACTATTGTGACAAGCAAACGACGGGGGTTATCGATTTATTGGATAAAATCTGATTCCTATGATTGGCGTTTTATTTATTACCAATCACAGGGACTACATTAATTACAAAAATAATTCTATTTTTAGAGATGACAGATATGTGTATACGCTATAGCTACAAACATTATATACATACTTATAAATATCGGACTCTAAGTTACAGCAAAATATATTATACAACGAACGATGTTTAACAATATCATTTAACAATTTTAGTTTAATTAAAGGGAAAAATAGATTTACAAATTAAAAGGGAAAAAAGTCGCGAACAGTTTAGTAGAATGTAGTTCAGTGCAGTTTTAATTATCGTCGGCCACAGTTAATGTCTTTCAAGTTATTCGTGTTTGTAAATCGGGCTGCTCTGCACTATAAAGCAAAGGGAATTTCTCTAATTTAAAACTTTTGTCTTATCAATATGTCATAATGACAATTGTGTTTTTTATTTAATTGATGATGCTATTTTATTTCTATATGGATGTAAAAGAGTAACTAGTTTCTTGTCGAATTCTTCTCAGTAGTGCCTACATTCTGAACCGGTGGTATAGTCTTTGACTAGGTTTATAGAGTTTACTGGAATTCAAGAATATTTGTTCCTTTGGGTAAGTTCAAATATCTTATGAAGAGAGTTCTTCCCCTAACTGTGCAGTTAGTGGAGTAACGGAAGATATTGAACACTTGCTAAAGGCATGTGTTCGGAATCAAAGTTTGAGAGAATCGTTAACTAAATTTAAATTTTAGAAATGTTGGTGTTTTTAATTCAATCTTAAGTGAACCTTTGAGTGATTTGGCTTTTAAGTTATATAAATTCTCTCAAAGAATGTTAGTCTTTTTTGTTTGTAATTATATTTCTTTTTATTGTTAAATTGTTGTGTGATAGTTTATAAGTTTACGATGGGGTTGGCGTGTATTATTAATAATACAAAAACCCCTTAAAAACAAAAGAATAAAAACAAAAGAATATTTGTTTGGTTATTGACTTTTAATATCAAAATCCAATTTAATTTAAAAATAGTTAAAACTTACTGATTGTCTCATTCCTGATACGCGCTCCCATCTTGATTGTATCACTACTTACCATCATGTGCTATAAATTCTCTCCTGAAGGCAACTTTTTCAGTTGAAGGAACATTGATAAAATACAATACAAATTTTCAATATTATTTATTCAGAACTAAACACATTTATCACTAAACAACACAGTTGTTAAAAACTAAACTTTAAAGCTATCCTAGAGGAAAATAAATGCCTCGCCTAATTTTTTTTTTCAACATTAACATAAATTCGCCAATCTGTGAAACCCAACATTACAAAATAATAAAAAAAACAAACTTAAGTAATAATTGAAGGCCACCACAGATAACATATTTCTACATGTTGTAGGTAATAAACAGAGTAATAAATAAATAATTGTTATATTTTTATTAAGGTGATAAAGTAATTAACTTGTTTTACATAAAATGCACATTGTATGGGTTTTCATTAGATGCTAATTTTTATTAAAATGTAACATTTAATAATATGTTGTTCATTAAATACATAATAAAATAAATTTAATATTCGCTTTTTGTTTAAAACAATATTATGGTAACTTTCTTTTGCATATAGTGTAAGTAGCATTTAATTAAATGTAAAATGATTATTTATAATGACTGCTACAATCAATATTTATAAAATAACACTGGTAAGTTTTTATTAGACGCAAATTGAACAATTCAATTTTTGTAATGAAATTTAAATTGCAGCAGACTGATTTGAATATTCGTTGTAAATCAAAACGTTAGGAACTCCTTTTTTTTATTATAAAAATGTGCACTTGCGTTATGATAAAATAATGTACAAATGCAAATTCGTACATTTTGGCGCCAAAAACCAATCCGCCATTTTGTGACACTTTTCAACATGGCGGACCTTACAAATAAGGAAAATTGAGAAGTATGGGGCGATGTTGTAACTACATATTTTATTAAATGTAAACTGATCACTTATGACTCACGCAATTAATACCCTTTTATGCAGATAGAACTGGTAAGTTATTATTAGATGTAAATCGTACAATATAAGTTTTGTAATTAGTTATGTAATTAAAAATAAATTGTAATCGGTTAATCGGTTAATTACTACAAATTAATTGACTGAAATTATATGTAACTTGAACATTGAGCCCTTATTTTTTACACATAAATTGTGCCTACGATCGTTTTTTTATCTGTAATATAATGCAGAATTACAGATTCCTGTATTTTGGCGCCAAAAACAAATCCGTCATTTTGTGACACTTGTCAAAATGGCGGATTTATAACACAATATTGTAATTACTTATTATTACTCAAAGATAGATGGCAGTTTACAAGGTAAATAATTAACCGTACTTCTAAGTATCCAGTAAAATTATATTTTACTTTACATAAAAAGAAAAAAAATCTCTTTCTCATGGAGTAGGTTGTAAATGGGGTTACACAGATAACATTCTATAAATATATTCCATTGTCTATTGTTTGCCAATAGTAAACTTTGAGATGCCTTCCAGTAAATTGATGTATGCAGAGTGCTCGTAGGCGGTACTGAAGTCGGACAGCTTCTGCACAAATTCATTGCTAATTCCCTTCTCTTCCAGAAGATTCATCAAAAGATCGTAGAGGTACTGCAACAAAGATATGCGTTTAAAAATTTAGAATAAAAAAATATACACACTTATATTGTATATTAACTAACAGGTAATTTACCTTTTACCAGTTCAGCGCGCTTTCATCTTAGACTGTATCATCAGCAATGAAAAAAAAAATTTGAAATATTTCATACAGTTTTTTTATTAATGTTAATTAGTTGTACATAATGTTTAATTAGATTCCTATTGAAATTGAATAAAAGTGAAAAATCTATATAGTAAAACTCGTCAAAGGCTTACTCGTTGCGTACCGTACTTTTGCCAGTCACATGTGACGTACATATAATGCGTGTTTTGACAGCAAAAGTGTTTCTGGATTTCGAAGCAACAACTAGCAACTAGTAAACGTCGGCTATCAAATAGTTTTTTGAAGTGAAACTTATCAAGCGCAAGAGGGTAAAATTTTTACGGATGAAACACGTGAGTAGCGCCACGAAGATTTGCAGCGTTTTTATGCGAATTCTTTCAAAAAGTTTTACATTTATTTGTACAAATATAAACAAGACTTAGAAATTAGTTAGCCAAAGAAGTTTTACTTCTGACATGTGTACTTTGTACACGCACCCACTTTTGGTTTATTGCACACATACATACACAAAAAACAAAGATATTTAATAAAATTAAAACTAAAAACGATATGGTCGTCTATTACTGTTCACTTTGTTGAGAAAAATAAGAAATGTAGCATTTCAATGAATATACCATTTTATTAACAACGGTACAAACTCCACGTCCATGCAATAATCTCCCCCAATTTTGGCACTTGAGAACTACCATGAGGGGATAGTGTCAAGTATGGCGGATATTGGGGAATCGTGACGTCATCGCCGTGGTGGGATTCGAACCCGGTACCCGACAATATACAGACATATTTAAACATTGTTCCACGAAACCCTTATGAAGACCAATCGAAAAACATCATGTCAATCATATACTTCGCCAATAATTTTAATACATTTCTTTCTTATATAACTACAGGTGTGCGAATGTGGTTCGAAATCGGATAAATTGACCAATTCACGAATTATCAAAATATCACTCGATTTTATATTTTTTCCAAATTTATTATTTTCATCTCTATCAGTAACTTACAATAAATTATACAAAATAAATGTATGAAAAGTAACGACATCTAATTATGGGAGCTATTGAGTGTAGTTCTATAAAGCCAGACAGATGGCGCTAATATAAAAAAAGTAAAGTAAGTAGCAGACCATTAACGTCCCACTGCTAGGCACAGGCCTCCTCGCTCATATGAGAGAGGGTTTTCAGAGCATAGACCCACCACGCTGCTCCACTGCGGATTGGCAGGCATAGTACACAAGTGCACTCTCTATTCCTTCACTCTCATAGTCCGGTGTGACGGGAATCCGACACGACCGGAGAGAGATCAGGCGCAGGACCGACGGCTTAACGTGCTCTCCGAGGCACGGGGGTGGATCACACCGCCAACTTCCCAACTTCGGGCAAATATTGAGAAAATCTTAATAGAAAACTCAATATTGATTTTTGAATTGGCCCGACCCGGGACTCGAACCCAGGACCTCATGTCTGTAGTCGAACATGCTAACCACTAGACCAATGAGGGAGATGGCGCTAATATAAAAGGCATTATTTATTGACACATCAGCTTCTTTTTTTTTTAAATCCACTTGTCCCCCAACATGGTGGACGGAGTCCTTGTATATTTGTTTTCATTGCTATGAATGAGATTTTACATTAGTGTCAACTGTTTAGGCTATGCTTAATTTAATTATATTTAAACACCAAAAAGTTTATTGCGCTTTGGACAGGATTTCGTAGATTTAGAAAAGGCCATGATCGAGTGGTGAGGAATGAGCTGTGGTCAACTTTATCTAAGTATAGGATGAGAGGTAATCTGATCCAAGCATTGAAGTCTCTCTATGAGGGTTCTAGTGCTTCTGTCAGAATAAACGGAGCGTAAACGGAGCGGTTTCCTGTCGAAAGAGGTGTTCGACAGGGATGTGTTGCGTCACCATGGCTGTTCAACCTATTCATGGATAAATGTTTGACAGATTTAAAAGAAAGTATGTATGGGTTAAGAATGAATGAATTACTGCCACACTTGATATGCTTCGTATTGAAGGTTCGCAGATCACATTTTTGTGACTTGGAGATCTGTCTGTTACTGTTATAGCGGTAATCAGACGCGTCCGCTGCAGACTGCAAACTCAATATCCATCTTTGCTTCATGACATTGAGAGTGTAGTCAGAGAATCTCTTGGTTTTCTTTTTACGCGCTCTGAAGTACTTAATCCCAACCATATGGACGGTTTCTACTAGCCTACCTCATCCACAGATTCACATTCCTCAAGGTCATCGAAGCGGTTTGGAGCTCTAGTTGAAGGCTCTCGGGGTCTTGGATTTGGTCACGAGTAGGTCGGAGCGTAGACTTCAACAGTCTGTACCATTTTCGGTGTACGTTGATATTCAATGTGCCTCTTACCATGTGGTGATCGCTCACAGTTTTCACTTTATCACAGAGACATCATTGACTATGCGGTCGCTGACTATTTGCCTCATGCGGAAGCTCAGTCACTCAGCGTGCGATGGAGAGGGCTATGCTCGGAGTTTCTCAACGTGACTGAATCAGAACTGAAGAGATCTGTAGTAGAACCAAAGTCACAGACATAATCCCACGAATCGCGAATGTGAAGTGGCAATGGGCGGGGCACATATTCCGAAGGACCGATGGATGTTGGGGGCCGAAGGTGCTGGAGCGGCGACCCCGCACCGGACGGCGTAGTGTAGGGAGACCCCCCACAAGACGGACCGATGATATAAAGAGGGTCGCCGGTAGCCGCTGGAGCCAGGCGTCGCAAGATCGTATCTTGTAGATATCATTACGTGAGACCTATGTCCAGCAGTGGACGTCCGTCGGTTGAAGCGACTACGACAATATATTTATATCACTAACAATTTAGTTGATTATATGTATACTTCTCATGTTTGTTCTATTTGTTTGTAGCATTGATGTGTTTGTCTTGACTGAACAATCTCTTCGAAAAGTCACTTTTACTGTGAAGTAATAACCAATTTAATAACCTCATTTATGCTGTCTTGTCCACTATGCCGACATTTACAGAATTACCGCTAATAATATAAAGCAGTGTATAAGGGCCTTATATCATATTGTTTTTGTTCACTATTTTGAGCTGTATTTACTTACCCCATCTAAAACATCACCAGCAACTGCATACATCTTGTCGTTCCATTCACCCTTGTACAAGGTCACCTCGTCGATACCGAATATGTCATCTGTGGAAATAAAAAAGTAAATGTTTTTGTATGCTTCATAATATATTCTCTACTTTACTTTGTGCTGTTTAATCCTAAGCACCCGTATATCTTAGGGAACGCTTTCAGTTCACAAGAAAACTTAGTATTAATAGTTCCTTTGCACTCTACCTTCTTTTTTTCAAAATTGTTCTGGATTCAAGCTGTTTGTCTTAGGCTCACTGCCTATTTAAAATATGTTCAGTCCCACAATAACACAAAAAAAAATACAGTCATCCTGATCAAGAAAATGGAATAATTGCTACTGTTATCATTATTTACAAAAAGTATTATTATTGTTAGTTGCAACTAAATTTATTACACCTTTTTCTGAATGATCTGTGGTCAACGTTATCAACGTATGGGGTGAGCGGTAATCTGATTCAAGCATTGAAGTCTCTCTATGAGGGTTCTAGTGCTTGTGTCAGAATAAATGAAAGAGGTGTTCGACAGGGATGTGTTGTGTCACCAGGGCTGTTCAACCTTTTCATGGGTAACTGTTTGCCAGATTTCAAAGAAAGTATGTATGGGTTAAGAATGAATGAATTACTCATCAAGTGTTTCCTCTACGCTGATGATTAAGTAATACTTGCGTCATCCGCTAATGAGCTACAGGAGATGGTAAATATTATGAATGAAGTTTTGAAAGGGAAAGGAAGGAAAGTGAATGTAAACAAAACGAAAGTCATGATTTTTGAATGAGATGACTCTATGCTGAATGGCAATATTTTGATAGATGGGGAACAAGTGGAAGATGTGAAAGCATTTGTATACTTGGGATAGCCAGATGGTGTCTTAAAGGGCTAGACTGGCTGTGCATGCTGGAGAGTTGGTGCCAACACTTTGTATGGTAGTGAAAGTTGAGTATGGTGGAATCACAAAAGTCAAATAAATGTGGTAGAGATCAGAGTAAGAAATAGTGTGATAAGAGAACATTGTGGTGTAAAAGAGGATGTAGTGACTAAAATTGAGAATGGTATGCTTAGAAGGTTCCAATAGATATTACAATCAATTGGTGTTGCTAAAACTTGAGAACGGCTGGACTAATTTGGATAATATTGGTTTTGAATTATTGGAGGAAGTTCAGGAAACGTTTTAAAGGTGAGTTAATATAGGAAAAAATGCTTGGAATATAATAAATAAAATAATTTCGCTTTCCTTTACAAAGTTTTCCAACCTGTCAAACATTAGATGTTCATCCAGTCGTTTGGGAATGAAATTACATTTAAAAGGAAAGACACTTTAGAGTGAAAACATATTTAGTATGTTCAACATCTAATATATAAGGATATACTCACTATATTCCTCAGCATTGGTTGATGGTGGCTCTTGTAGGAAGGAGCAGGTGAAGCCGAGGGTTGTATCGCCTCTTACAAGATCAACTTCAAACTGGGGCTTGGAACGCATCTCCGAGAACTCCTGCTTCTCTGGCTGTGCATCTTCGCCGAAATCCTCAGTGTCCACTGTGTGGTTTACGTTGAATGTAATTCTTACTCTGAAAATTTTTTAACAGAGATCAAATAGTCTATCTCTTTATTAAAGTGGAAAGTGAGAATATGGAACTCAGGGTGTAACCAATATTGCTACTTTCCCCTTGCTATTTGGTGACATATCACTACAGTGTAAATACGAGGTGTTAGGAGACCGCTCCCGAAAACGAAGACAGACCATAGTTCTAATGACATATTTGATGATGATGAGATGGAAATAATCGCTCACGAGTTTAAAAAAACATACAAAGTAAAAAAAGCTGACGCTCGGGTTAACGAACGCCGGCACTGGTGCGTTCGTTGACCCGAGCTTCAGCTGATTTTGATTCTGTGTTTATTAACTGGTTTCTTTTAAGAGTAATGCTTTTTTTTCTGAAACTATGGTTTCATTTTGCTGTATGATGTATGATGGAGCGTCAATAATACGGTCTCCTAACACCTTGTATATAAGTAAGTTTGATCATTTATATTTAGATTTTTTAAAACAACAATCATAAGTGTTAAGTCTGGATTGTTTTGATATATAATGTCCAATATTTTTATGAAGTAACAAAGTTGAGGAGCTTTGTTACTGGATGCAAATATTATTCACTGTACCCTGTTAAAGAAACCAACTACCCTATACAAGAGCACTGGTACGCAAAGTACAGGGATATAAAATATAAAAAATCTCTTCACCAAGAAGAATATAGACATCTTTGAGACAGCTCAAGACACCAGTAGCAGGAGAGCCAAAGAAATTAAGCTAATACAACCATTGACTAATTAATTTAAAAGTAAGAATTATAATTATAGGAATTAATATTGACATGTGTAACAATATCTACAATAGTATTATTAACGACTCAAATTTATAAATATTAAATAAGACTCGAATGATTTCAAATTATATAATCTGTTATAATCTCTTGAAAATTGTAATTATAAAAATATATTAATATGATTGCACACCATTGCATGCCCACTTGTTGAGTGTGTAAACTATAAATGTAACATCTTATTTACCAACAGTACAGAAATAAATGATATGAATACAGATACTAGCACTATTTAAAAAAAAAACATAAAAGCATTAAATTTATTAAAATTAGATTATTAGAATTAAAATTATACTAGATACATTAGATTTAAAACAAAACTTTGAATAAATAGGATGAATGATTTAATAATAACATATTATGACATTCTAAAAATAATTAACATCTCCAAACATTAGAATACTTTTAAATATAAATAATTATAACATTGATGTATAAGTGACGCCTATAAACATTTGCATTCTATGAAATGGTAAATACAGCAAATAATGGAATTCGATTTGATTTAAAACCATGCAAAATAATTCTACTACCCCTACATAAAGAGTCAAGTATAGTATCTTAATTTTGTTACAGTGTGTCAAAGATAAAATTGTATATTACAATGCTACTTATTGTGCTAATGATATGTTGTTTTAAGCATCATGTTTTCTTTTCAATGTGAATTAAAAAAGAAGATGATAACATAGGTTGATAAACAAAGTAAAATAAACATTGAAGTTACTAAAAACAATTATTCCAATTGCTGTTTGATCATATAGATGTAGGGACTATTGAATAGTCATAAATACACTGATTTAGTGAGTTGTAACCTAGACTAAATAAATTAACACATGTTGAAATAGTAATTAAAAAAGGACACCTAACTGAGTTTGTTGCGTGTTCTTCTCAGAACAGGGCAAGGACTTAACCTAAGAACCTTAGATTCTAAGTCGTTCTTTAATATTATCATCAAGTCATTGGATGGTGCCATGCGCGCGTTCATGAATAGCCAGAGAGTATCTCAAAAGGCCAGACTGGCTGTGCATGCTGGAGTGTTGGTGCAAACACTTATATATGGTAGTTGAGTATAGCAGAAGAATCACTAAAGTAAAATAAATGCGGTAGAGATGAAAGCGTTGCGAAGTATGTGTGGATTAAAACTGAGTGACAGAATAAGAAATAGTGTGATAAGAGAACGTTGTGGTTCGATGGTTAGGACATGTAGAGAGAATGAATGAAAGGAGACTGACAAAAAGGATTTATGAGTCAAGAGTGAATGCGAAAGTTGGAAGGGGAAGACCAAGGCGAACGTTCCTGGACCAAATCCAGGACATTTTAAATAACGGCCAGGTCAAGAGTACTCTAAACCGACGAACTTGTATGAAAGGTTTAATGAGAATGAAAGAAGCGAAGGAGATATGCAAGGATCCTGGCAAGTGGAAGGATGTTGTCTCTGCCTACCCCTATGGGAATGAGGCGTGATGCTATGTATGTATGTCATTGTATAATATGCAAAAAAACCTATATTTGACTATTCAAAAGTACAATAAAAGCTACTTAAATAAAGACTTTATGAAAAACTTCGACAGTAGTCATAGTATAGTTTTAAATACTAAATTATACAGTTCATTATTAATATAAGGAAACTGAAACTTCTAACAAAATATTTACCAAGTAGGTAAAAAGTATGTTAAAAATGTCCTATCACAAAAGGCATATTATAATGGTGAAGAATATTTAAGTGATAAAGATGTTTGGACTGGATTCCAGTTGCACATGAAAGCTGAACATATTGTAACCTACAAAAAAAAAACTATATTTAAAGGAGTAACCGTTGAGTTTCTTGCTGGCTTCTTCTCAGCAGAATCAACTTTGCCAAAGGACAGACTACTGACGATTCAAAAGTGCTTTTTGAGGCTACTTGAATAAAGAATAATTTGCTTTTGATTAAACACTAATTTAATGGTACTTTCTACCTATATCTTAAATTATTAAAACTTCATAATAATGTAAAGTTATATTTCTCATTAGCTTTTAAATGCAATCCTAAGGTAAATTGAGAAATATGTTAGTCAATATGTCATATCAAAGTTACATTATTTTAATAAAAGGACATTTATTTATACTTAACTCACATTTCATCCTTTAATTCCTTAGTGAGAACAACCTCAGCACCATCACCCTGGACTTTAAATCCATCTACGTCTGCTGGTAAAGTCTTCACCTTTTGTGCTTTTCTCTCAGCCACTATCTCTTCAGTTAAAAACTCAACCAGTTCTCTTTCGCCTGTAATCAATATTTTATATAAAATAAATCATATATAAAAGAATATACAATCTGATATCAATATTTTTGTAAAAAGAATCTAGTAAGCTACATTTTAAATTGAAAGTAAATGTATATTTAACTAAACTTGGACTGTCCCTATGTATAGAGGGATCAAGTATAAAATACCTATTTAAACGTTATTTCAAAGATATATTATTGCTCTTTAATAATAATATGTTTCGAAGTGAAACTTCTTTAGGCCCAGGTAAAATTTTTACAGATGCAACGTGTGATTAGCATCACGAAGATGTGCAGCGTTTTTTATGTATATCGTTTAAAGGTTCGCTAGTTTTAATATTTAAAAATAACACGTGGCATTTTTATATACAATTTGTCATTCGAGATATCAATAAATTATTTTGTATAATATATAAAATAGTAGTGTTTCATAAATTTTATTTATGAAATTTTAATTTTAAAAATAGAAATTATGTGGGATTTTTTTTTAAACAATATAAAATAGAAGTATTTTAATAATTCTCTTTAATTATTTTTATTAATTATTCCTCTAAATCACGGAAATTTAAAGTTTTGGATTTGTATAAATATAAATAAGGCTTAAAAATTGGTTTGCCAAAGAAGTTTCACTTTTGACATGTGTTTTTGTACGCACATACTTTTTATTTTTAAATCATCTAATGGGGTGTCAAAATCATTAAAATTACAAATATTGCAAAATAACTAAATGCAATTTGACTCTCTATATGTAAAAGTTGGTTGATAGCAAAATAAGATTATACAGTGTTCACATAAACCGAACAATACCTGGGAAAAGCATTTACTCTTTATCTGTCCTATAGTTATCCAAGAACACTCAAACTCAGTATTGTTTTAAAATATATATGTCTAATATTTTTATGAAGTAACAAAGTTGAGGAGCTTTGTTACTGGATGCAAATATTATTCACTGTACCCTGTTAAAGAAACCAACTACCCTATACAAGAGCACTGGTACGCAAAGTACAGGGATATAAATATACTACATCAATATATATAATAAATAAAAATTGTATATTAATAAAATATATTAATATGCTCTAAAAAGTAAAAAATAAATGCATTCTTTTTTAGAGTTCTTCGTTTTTATATTAGAAGCCTTCATATAAAGCTGTAGGTCGTACCTACATATACAAGCTGTAGGTGGGGCCAGAGCTGCCAAGTGAACACTTTTTAGAGCATATTAATATATTCAGAACAGTTTGTTATGAAGGCGGTCCTTCTTTTGTTAAATTTTTTATTTATTTCTTGATTTTTAGTGAATCTGAAGTAAACTAACAAATTTATCTCAATATGTGTACACATAAAAAACGTATTGCTCATATGAGCATGCAATGTTGAAATCAAATAAAGTTAAATTTACAATGATATTGTCACACCTGGGATCGAACTTGCAAACTAATACTCATATGTTACAGGTTAGGTATTTTACCACCCCGCTTTCACCAGTCTTTTATATGGTGATTACAATAACGACATTAATACGCAAAAGTCCCTCCCACCCCCACTCGGGTACCACCGCTCTATACATAATAATCTACACCTTATAAATATTGCAATGCAGCAACAAACGTAAACTCATTGCCATTTGATTACAGACAATCATATATTGTGCCAAAAATCACACCCTTACTGTAAGCTGTTGAGGAGTTCCATTGATCATCATATTTAACAATGTTAATCACTTGACCATACCTAAGGTAAGGTAGGTGACTCAAGTATCCGGAATTGAAGAGTTCCGTTACTTTGACATGGATCCCATGATAAAAACCTAACCAAACCATCATCAAATAACCCTTGAACAGTATATCCTTTCCAATAAAAATAGAATCATTGAAATAGGTTGGAGTGATCTTGAGTTATTTGTCCAATTGTCGAAAACATGCATAATGCAAATTAAGACTTAGCTGGTTTTCTCATAGATGCCTTCATCAGAATTGGACTTTAAAAAAATGAGATCCAACAATAAGCACCACCTTTCATATAAAAAAATTCAAGATCGCTTCACCCAGTCATAATTTATGAGAAAAAAATACAGTCAAATTGATAACCTCCTCCATTCTTTTAAGGCGGTTAAAAATTCTCTCACAATATTTGACCATGTTAAACTCTGAAGCTATTCAACTATTTAAGATTTATTTGGGAACACCAACAGAATATACATTACTCTTAAAATTAAACTAAAGTTAATAACTATAGTATATATGTACGAGGCAATTGAAGGCATCCACAGCATTGAAATATGAACAGATTAAAAATGTACTCAAGTAATTTAATATTTACAAAATTTTAAGTCTGAAAGAAAGTAGGTTATCAAAGACTATGTTAATTTAATTAAATAGAATATTTACTTTATAACACTTATTTGGTAGATTTTTAGTATGGGAGAACAGAATATGGATTTTAAAAATAAGTTTTTCTGGAAGTAATATGGTAAAATAAGTAGGAAAGGTTTTTATTTAATTTATAATCCAAAAATATTTTTACTACAACTTTTAAGTCAGGTGAGAAATCATTAAGTTTTCTGCTGTCTACAAATTAAATCGGAAAATAATATTTAATATAATTTGGTTGTACCATTCAAATAGAATGATAGTAGAGCTTTAAATGTTATTTTCCCTTGAATGTGTGTAATGTTGAAATAAAAAATATTTCAACAGCAAAAGAATTTGAGAACAATAAATAAATTTTTGACATAAACATATAAAATTGTTATGCTCTTTATATCTATCTATGTAACAATAAGCAACAAATGATTTGATTTCATTTTGATGACTTCAATTAATCAAATTATATCATACATACTACATACTATTTCTATGTTCAAATGTGTTACTAAAATATAAATAAATTTTACACTTTTAGCTACAATAATAAGTAAGTGGGAATATAACCTTGGAGACTAAAATCTACAGGAAAAGGATAGGAGGCTTACCAAGTGGTTTTGGGTTGACAGATTTTTCATCCTTTTGATCTGTCAACATAATGCATGGGATTAAAATACATAGGATAACAAAAACTTTATTTTATTAATTTAAATAACTATGTAGACACTGATACAATAGAGGGGAGAAATTATAACCTAAACATATGAAAGTTTTATTCCGAATCCAAAAACTTCACCTGAGATATGAAGGTACTCTGAAAATATGGTATTTGTAAGTTTCATAGTATTCAAAAATTGACTTAATGGTGCATCTTTCAGAAAACACAGACACATCTACATTTTGAGACATATTCTACTTATATTATAGCTGCAATTACCAGTTTAAATCTTGATACAGAGAAATCTGTTCTTAGTGAAAGTCCACATTGTAAATAGAACATTTTTTTTTAAATCTACTGCTGACAATTTAGCGGTGATGGTTTTGGCAGGATGTCATTGCTGGTAGGGTGGTAACTAGCCACTGCCATAGACCAGACCAGACTCAGACAAATTAGAAAATACAATTTTCTAAATTTGCACTACCAGGGATGGAACCTGGGGACTCTGCTAGCAAGGTGAGTACTCACACCACTGCACCAGCAAGGCAACATTTTTCTTTCTTAAGCTTTATTGAGAAGGAGTATTAGTCACTGAATGACTATGCCTCCCTCCTTGCTTCGTTTCCTCAACTCCGAGGGTCGTGACAACCACCTCTGATGAGCAATTTTCTTTTAATAATGGAACGCCATTTGCCTCTGCTTTCCNTCTTGAATCGCCCACTCAAATTTTTCAGATATTCTTCCCTAACATCCTCTTCTTGCAATCTCTCCACTTTTATTCGTTCAAGAATGCTCGAGGTTTCCTTCTTTCTACTTATATTATAACAGCAATTACCAGTTTAAATCTTGATACTGAGAAATCTGTTCTTAGTGAAAGTCCACATTGTAAATAGAACATTTTTTTTTAAATCTACTGCTGTCAGTTTAGCGGTGATGGTTTTGGCAGGATGTCATTGCTGGTAGGGTGGTAACTAGCCACTGCCATAGCCTCCCACCAGACCAGACTCAGACAAATTAGAAAATGCAATTTTCTTAATTCGCACTACCAGGGATGGAACCTGGGGACTCTGCTAGCAAGGTGAGTACTCACACCACTGCACCAGCAAGGCAACATTTTTCTTTCTTCAGCTTTAGAGAAGGAGTATTAGTCATTGAATGACTATGCCTCCCTCCTTGCTTTGTTTCCTCAACTTTGCGGGTCGTGACAACCACCTCTGATGAGCAATTTTCTTTTAATAATGGAATGCCATTTGCCTCTGCTTTCCGCGGCGTGTAAGGCATCGTAGACGGAAGTCTGTAATGTGGTGCGGATCTGATCAGACCAACGCATTGAGCTCCCGCCTCTTGCTCTTTTGCCACTAACTTTTCCAGTTATCACGAGCTTTTCGAGGTTATTACCCTGTTTCCTGGCAATGTGCCCAAAGTACTCAAGTATTTTTTACAGGCAGATGGTGGAAAGCCTAGTTGTAACATTGAGTTTCTTAAGAATTGATGCATTGGTACGATGTGCTGTCCACGGTACACGAAGCATTTTTCTCCAGCACCACATTTCAAAAGCGTCGATGCGATTGCGGTCTGATGGTCTCAAGGTCCACGTATCAGCACCATAGAGAAATATCGAAAAGACGAGGCTTCGTAGAAGCTTCTCTCCTATGAGTGAGGTGGTCTGTGCTCAGCAGTGGGATGACAATGAGCTGCTACTTACTAGTCTATGTAACACTCTAGCCTCGTCTCTTAAAGGATTAGTCACATTCCATTAACACATGTTGCACATCTTCAATGACTATGCAAACAGCAGTTTGAAAACAGATATATCCATCAGACGTGTGAACTGGTTAGAATTTTAAGAAATAGATATGAGGCGATCTATTTCTTAAAATAGCCACAATATTTTTCGAGCCAGGGGTAATGATGAGGCTAACTTATACAGCGAATTTCAATTGAATCAGCCGAATTATTTTGGAAGTCCAACAATGATTTTTTCCGATAATAGTTATCCGGGTATATAAATCAAACTGTTTTACATGGGGCCTAAGCTATGTCTTAATTTGGAAAAGTCATAAGTTTATATCAGGTCGAGGTTTTATAATATTAAAATGTGGTTTTTTTCTACAATCAAATTTTTGTAATATGTGAAACGTTTATATTCACAAGGCTACTAGCGTTTTAGTTTTTTTGCATCGATATAATAAATTATCCACGAGAAACCAAAATTTCATCAGTGCTATTATAACCTAAAACTTGTAAGAATTTATTTATCATGTTACCTTTCGTGTGGAGTGCCTTGAGCCCGCAGCCACAGCCGCAAGTATTGGAATGGTTGCTGAGGAGGCTTGTGGATGCAGAAGTGCTGTCCATTTTGTTCGAGGAGCTCATGTGCCATATTCCTCTCGTGAAGTCACGTTTAACCGGGGTCTGAGTACGAGATACTATAGAACCTGTAATACTTGTGGTTTTTACGCATGTCTGTATAACTCTATGCGCTGTTCTCACTAAGCCGCTCATTTTTTATTTTATTATTTAATATGAAATTTGTCAAATATGAAATATTACGAAATAGAATATCGGCTCTTACCGCACGCCGCCGGTTAAGAAAATTGCCAGAGTCAAAAATTGAATAGTTACTTTGTTATAGATTTTAGTTGGTATCATCGGTAAATCTATGGATTTATGCATATAATTATAAGAAATCTATGAATTTAATCGATATATATGAAACAAAGTCGAGTTAGTTAAACTACTTATAGCACAAGAGAGGCTCGAACGATTTTTAAAAACTGTGATTCGTAGCTATAGGTATCGCACAAAAGCCATGCGCGTTACATTTGACAATTTTAGTTTATTTATGTAAAAAAAAAAAGAAAAATATTATTTAAATTTTAATCACACTAACCTTTTTGAGATATGGTTAAAGCTTTGATTTCTGCAGATTGAACATACCAGTCGCACTATCCATTTAACAACTTTCATATCAATCTACTTTCATTGTAATATAAAATATTAAAAAATATCAAATGACTCGTAAAGAAAAAAACGAAAATCTAGTGTCGATTAAATATATCGACATTTAACTATTATTTTCTAGAAAAATCGATATTTCATTTTACCTATAAAGTATAAACGTCATTTGTCACTTTCACGTGTGAACTTTCAAGTAGGTTAAGACGTTAAAAATATTTCTTTGTTTTATATTTAGTTGAAGTTAATCAATAATTAAGAAAAATGACAAAAAAGAGACAATTGGCTACGACTGTAACTCCAACACCACATAACAATTCAGTAGAAGTTGTGCCAGAAGATGTTACAAATCATCCGCTCTGTTTACATGGCCCAACATTGCTATTTTCTAATGACAAGGGCCGTTTCTTTGCCTGTGCCTCTTGTAGAAACAAGAGCGAATGCACTGTGCGTATTGATGAGGAAGACTGGAAGAAGGAGGGCGTAAAACAGAGGAATGAAAAATACTACGAACTCATACCCAAACTTAATAAGGCTGCAGCTTGGAGCAATTTTAAAGAGGTTATTTGATGTTTCAAATTATAGTATAGACCTCTCTTATAGGACAGAGGTTTTTTTTTTAGTTAAGATATATTATTCTGCTCACCTCAGGCTACACTTATCCCACATACTGAAAACATAATTCATATCATACTATAGTAACATGACATTGTGCTACAGTCATTAAAGAAATTTGATTTAAATTTCATGTTATGCTTTTTTTGTAATTCTTTTACATCATAATTTATTGTGATGTATAAATAAAGAGCATATATCTGTCATTATTATAACACAAGTCTTAAAAAATATTTGTACAAACATAAACTGCTTATTAATGTATTAAACATTAAAAAAACAATTTATGTTTGCAATAGTCTTATAAAATTGAAATTTTTTACTAAGTCTTATATGGCCATGGCCAAAGATAAATTTATCTTTCTGCTACTGTTATTTTGAAAAAAAAAAAAAAAACTATTATAAAACATATTAACTATGTCAAGGTATCTTTATAATGAATAAAAATCATTAACCGTTTGATTTTCACCTTTTCAGGTGAAGTCAAGACATCCATCTGATAGAGCCTACTGCAATACTTGCCGAGAGCTGTATATTGTATCGCAGAACAGGAAGCATCTGAAGGACCACAGGGTTATATTGCCACTAACAGATGAGCAGCTTTCTCATCCCACAACAATCTTACCACCTGTTGAGAATGACCAAAGCGAGGCACAATACTTTTTCACTAAAAAATCTGTTAGCACTGTGTTAGGAATATTGAAAAATAATAAAATAAGGTAAATGATATGACAATAATTTTGTAGAAAACCTTTGAATACATACACCTCTCTCCAATTCCTTGTTTATAATATAATAAATCTTTATTTCAGACCATAAGTCCATATATGTTCATTTTTCACACTTTTTTTAAACCTATGTTAGTACAGTGTGCTAGTAACAATATACTTAAACTAGGTTAGTATTTAAAAAGAAAATTTACCTTAATCTACACAGAGCCCACGTGCACCCCCATAGTGCCTATGTGTACATTGTTCCAGGACCTCCAGAATCTATATCAGTTACAGTAATAGATAGCTTTTATTTAATGTAATTAGTTATTTTCAGCAATTTACTTTGCATAGGAACACCATCCGTGCATGAAGCAGTTCAGGAAAATGAAGAATTTAACTCTATACTCCTAGACTATGACACTCGACACCACTTATTTTATCCCAGTGACAAATTCCTCTGGTACAATATGTTCAATAACTATCTTTTCAATCAAAACGAGGATGACAAAGCATTAAAGAAATTCATGAAGAGCTCCAAGTGAGTATGACATAGAGATAAGACTGATAATAGTATAAGAGTCCAGCTGCAAACAAATCACTGACTGCAGCAGGGTTGGTTTAACAGAGAATTATTTTTCTATATTTTGTTGAGTAATATTTTTGTTATTTATTATTGCTGACAGGTTAGCACTGTGATCACACCTGATGATAAAGTCTATAGATAGGACACTAATCTGTGGAAAGACAAGTAACCTCTTATGGTTTTTACACATCATCATACTGGAATATAAATCTGTTTGACAATATGTCTTTGCTTGTAGGATGGTATCTGCAACCGTTTATATATAGCTGCCCATTTTGCTTCCTCACAGATAGTAGGCATCTCCAGATACTCATGGATTTCAGTGTTGTACAGTACTGGCAGTATGTTGTTTTGATCTCTCTGAAGACACAATGTTTGTTGCACTTGTTGTTAATGCGGCTGAATACCGTAACTCTAATATTGAGCAGTATATTCTTACCTTCTTAGTCAGTGAGAGGGCCAATGGTTTACAGGGAAGCCTGAGTAGTTAGGTTGTAGAAATTTATCCAATAATTGGTTTTTTTTTTCAGAAATAAAGGTCTGGCCATTGTTATGGATCCACCATTTGGAGGTCGAGTGGAGCCTCTAGTACAGACCATAAAAGCACTATCCGATTTATACAACGAGCTGTGTGAGAGTGAAGACAAGCTGCTGCCTGTCATTTGGGCTTTCCCATACTTTGCGGAGCCCTATATTACGAATTTAATGCCGGAAATTAAAATGCATGATTACCAAGTATGTATGAACGATATTACATTCTTCTTCTTTACATGATGATGAATGATAAGTACTAAATGCAAATGACAAATATAAAAGACCGATTGCATATACAAAAGACAGATGACAAATAAAAAAGACAGATAACAAATAAAAAAAATAGGTGACAAATACAAAAAGCAGGTGACAAATACAAAAGTCAGATGACAAATACAAAACACAGATTATATACAGAAAAGACACGTGACAAATATAAAAGACAGGTAACAAATACAAAATTCAGGTGACAAATGGAAAACGCAGATGGCAAATACAAATACTCATATTTTAATTTTTTTAGTACCAAATAGTAAACATATTTAATTTCCTAGGTAGAATATCAGAATCACAAAAAGTTTCAAAACAAGAGCGGGGGTCGGAAATTCGGTTCCCCGGTTCGCTACTTCACCAATTTACCATTCTCCACCATTGACCTGTCAAACGACAGCACTTATAAACACTGCAGCAAGTGCAAATACTGGGTGGCCGCAACAAACACACACTGCAACAAATGCAGGGAGTGTACCAGTAAGAATGGCATGACGTACAGGCATTGCAACACATGCAGGAGATGTGTCAAACCTACCTTCAAACACTGTGAGACTTGCGGCAGGTGCTGTCAAGAGAAAGGACATGTATGTGGCACAACAGTTGAATCACAGGTATTTATTGATGCGAAAACTTTTTTAGCATCATTGTGATTTGTAAGTAGATGAAAAGAAAAAGTGAGTAAAAAGAGACAGGTACAAGTTAATAACAATAATAACGTGGGAGAAAATGAGATAGGAAGAATTATACAGTGGTTCGGTATGTGTTCTGCTTTGTGCCCCCTCCACTCTTGTTTACCAAGACATAGGGGGAGTTCACATTAAAATAATAAAGAAACCTACAGTTATGCTTTAGTGGACATTTTATGTTTGCCTTATTATCTTGAAGCCAACATTATTAAAGGTTTCACTTTTTATATTGCAAAACTTTGTTCCATTCTAATATATTTTTTTAATATATTTATAATAAACATATGTATTATCATTAGGGGTGTGCCAATAATTCGAACTTATGAATTATTCGTTCCGAATCGAATATTAATATCGATTCAAAAGTAGAATCGAATTATTCGTAAACTACGAATTTATTAGTCAATTTTCAATTCAGGGTTTCTTATGTTCAATATTGAAATGTAAATTTAACAGTCTATATACATTTTATTAAAACTATGAAATATATTTAAACATATAGGTTTATTTATTATTTTAAAGATAATTAAATATAAATATTATCATAGCAAATACAGTATTCTAAAAAATACAACAATTAAAAAAAAAAAATAATGACTGAATCGGGTGATAATGAAGTTCTTTTATAAGATACAACATCGCCAGCAGTGGAAAATAATATTTCACTTTCAGACAAAGTACAAGGTAGTCTTAAATATTTTTAAACGAAAAGTATATTGTGCCTATGTTGAATATTTCTTAATTATTCCAAAATATTCGGATTATTCGATTTTCTTTTGTAGAATAATTTGAAAATTCGATTCGAACGATATTCGCCCACCCCTAGTTATCATATTTAGTATAATATTATACATCACGCGAAGTCGTGTGATGATTCAAAACACCTCTAGTGTTACGATCACACAACTTCATGTGATGGGCCAAGTTATACTTTAATACTACTGCAGAAAAGGGCCGTTCGTGCGATTGACAATATGGGTCCAAGAGAGTCGCTAAGAAACAAATTCAAGGCAGTTAACATAATGACAGTTCACTGCGTATACATATTAGAAAACTTGTTGTATGTACATAAAAACATTGACTCTTTTAATAAAAAGAGTGAATGTACATCATATAACTTACGAAACCAAAACAAACTTGTTATAAATTCTAGTAGGCTGCATAAGATTAACAACTCATTTAAGGGTAACTGTATACGTTTCTATAATAAACTCCCACAAGACGTTCTAAAGATGTCAATTAATAAATTCAAAGTCTTTGTTAAAAGAAAGTTGATAGAAAAATCGTATTATAAGTTGCAAGA
>JACTOM010000883.1:1339267-1392408 GCA_015832385.1 Elymnias hypermnestra | reverse complement strand
AAATTTAATTGTCATTAAAATGTCAAAGATACAAACATATATTATATACAATTTATTTATTCAACATTTACATTTACACTACTGCTCGGCAGTGCAATCTCAAAATAAACAATTATTTGAATTTAAATAATTCACGAAAATAATTAAAATACAAATATTCTATATTGTTTAAAAAATACTGTAGTAAAATACCTAATCTCAATTTATACAATATAATTACTATAGAAATTATTTTTTAAGAAAAATAATTTAATAATATCTCAAATGAGGAATTGTAAATAAAAATGCCACGTGTTTTTAATTAAAGTGAAATGATTAATTAAATTGATTGTTCTTAAATTATAATTTAGGAAACAGAATTTATGAAATATTTTTATTTTATGAGAAATAATATAAATTTATTGAATGATGAGTGGCAAATTAAGATGCCACATGTTATTTGTAAAAAAAAAAACAATTATACTTAAAACAACGTGCAATTAAAATCATATAATAATTACACTTACATAATTCAAATTGATATTGTCCTTATTACATGCTATTTGTTCAGGTAGAAGTTTAGGTATCCTAGATATCACCGGCCCATCAGGTTTTGGTAGGTCTATACTATCCTCTGGTAATGGAGGCTCCTCTTGATTCCTGCTGAAAGTTTACTCTCGTTAAAATTTAAGGCTAAATGACCTTTTGCATTCGATTGGCGACATTACGACGTAAAGGTAAATTTCCAAATAACTCAAATGGCAATAATATGTCGACGTGGTAAATTTTCCAATAAGTCGAATGGCGACAATATGTCGACATGGCGAATTTCCTAATAACTCGTATGGTAATAATATGTCGACAGGGTAAATTTGCCAGAAACGCTAATAGTGTGAATATAGTAACTAGAATGGCATGGAAAATTCTCCAGTTAACTTGAATGTCAACATGATAAATTCTCTAGTAATTCAAGTGGCGACAATATGTCGACGTGGTAAATAGCCCAATAACTCAAATGACGACAGTATGTCGACATGATAAATTTCCCAATAACCCGAATAGCAACAATATGTCGATATGGTAAATAACCCAGAAACTCTAATAGCGGCAATATGTCCACATAGTAAATTCCCTCGTAAATAGAATGGCAAAAATAAGTCGACATGATAAATTCTCCAGTTAACTTGAGTGGCAGCATGTCAACATGATAAACAACCCAGTGACTCGAATGACGACAGTATGTCGACATGATAAATTTCCCAATAACTCGAATAGCAACAATATGTCCATGTGGTAAATAACCCAGAAACTCTAATAGCGGCAATATGTCCACATAGTAAATTCCCTCGTAAATAGAATGGCAAAAATAAGTCGACATGATAAATTCTCCAGTAATACAAATGGCGACAATATGTCGACATGGTAAATTTCCCAATATCTCGAATGGCAACAACGTGTTGACATGGTAAATTCTCCAATAACTCCAATGTTGAGGAGCTAAATAACCCAGTACTTGAATGGCAACAATAAGTCGACACGGTAAATACTCCAGTTAACTTGAGTGGCAACATTTCAACATGGTAAATTTCCCAATAACTCGAATAATGACAATATGTCGATATGATTCCTCAGTAATTTGAGTGGCAACTGTATCTCTGCTATGTATCATTAAATATTAACCAATTGTCTTATTTTGATACACATTTTTTATAATACCATTCTATACACCTTATCAACTGGTTATATATAGCAGTTTCTAGGATTTCTTTGTTTCATTTACCGAAACCAATATTTTTGTGCAAATTTGCAAAAAAGTACTTCTAAGTCACGGGTATGTCATATTAACGTCTCTAGTGCAAAGGATTAAATAACTCTTAGAGATACTCTAATAGTTTTGTACAACTTTTACTAACACAAAATATCCTAAGTTCTTTTTTAATATTATTAACGTTTAAGGTCTATCAACTCTTATAAGACTATGTCAGACCCATGGTATCCTAATGAAACCTCTCTTTCCGTAAAACACTTTAAATTCTTAATTTTTTTTAATTAGTCAGACTAACTGGGTTTTAGTGCTGTTAAAATTCTTTTTTCTGATTAATACCAAATTTAGATGAGACAGACAGCCTAAGTTACTTTTTATGACATCAGCAATCTGCCAATGACAGTCCATAGTTGTCAGTAAATGTCTTGTAATTTAAGGAATTATAAAAGAATCTTACCGAAAGTCACTGTAATTGGCTTTAGGCTGGTTAGCAATCCATGCTCTACAAATAGGGTATAGGGGTGAATCCTCAGTGAACTGGGAAAGGTCCACGCTCCGATCAAATAGTTTCAGCACATAAGACTGTCTTTGTGGTGACTTCCTCCTCGCAGGTTTATCTTCTTCATCTGATGATTGATCTCTGTTGTCTTGACTAAAAAAAATATTATTTAATCATAGTAAATTAGTTATTTAATTTAATAATCATAAGTGTGTAAAAAACACATCAATCATCATCCCTTGAATGATTAGAATTAAGTAATAATAATAAATATAATTTGGATTTCCAGTATCAAGATATGGAGCCATTGATTGTTAGTAATGTGAAGCTATATTAGTAAAAATTATGAAATTATACTCATAACTATTAATGAAAAGTAAAAAATAAATATTGATACTATTCAGTGTTAATAAACTTTTCCCTAATTAAAGTGTTACCATGTTAAATTGTATCATCACTTACAATAATATCAAAATTACCCATAATTTATTAACCATACCATATTGCTTATTATCCATAAAAGATATACCAACCTTTCCCTGTTAAGAGGTGAATAGTCTGATGAAGCATCTGAATCTTCAGCAGCAGGTTCTATCATATCCATTAAAGCTCCTTTAAGACGTCCACGAGCTGTTGACACTTCATTGTCTGTTAAAACACAAATAAATACAAGAATTTTTTATTTAATGCTTTAACAATTTTTCAACTGGTTCAATGTATAAGACTAAGTATATATATATATTTTTTATTGCTGACAGTTTTGCTCTAACACTTACCATCAGGTGTGATCACGGCGCATGATCACACCTGATGGTAAGTGATGATACAGTCTAAGATGGAAATGACCTAATTGTGTAAGCAATATACCAAATTTATGGTTTGTAAACAGCACTACACCGGCACAGCATTGTAAACAGCACAAATCTATTTGCTTGGCCTTATATCTTTGCTGATACACTCTCTCTCTCTCCCTCTCTTAGTCGGTCCCTCATCTGAGGATCATGGTCAGTATCAACGTAGCATCTGGAGCAGATGACTTTTTTCCAGTGGTTTCTGTCCAGCGCCTCTCTTACCACCGAGGACAACGAATTTTTCATTTGGTCTGTCCATCTTGATGGTGAACGGCCGCGCGATCGTTTGCCTTCCGTGTTCCCAACCACAATAAGTTTTTCTAAACTTTCGCCGCCTCTACGCATTGTGTGGCCGAAATATGGCAGAATGCGTTGTTGGCATATGGTGGACAACTGAGTCATTATATTGAGTTTGTTTAGAATTGATGCATTGGTGTGTTTCGCATTCCAAGGTATTCTTAACATTCATCACAACATCACATCTCGAATGCAACAACCTCTCTCTGGCTGGGGTGGTCCATGTTTCCACTCCATACAGGAAGATAGGGAACACCAGGGCTCGGGTCAACCTGATCTTGGTTTTGATAGCAATTCCTCCTTTCTTCCAGATGTTGTTTAAACAGGTCATAGCATCTTTTGCCATCCCAATTCGCCTTTTTATCTCAGGGGCACATTTACCATCATTGCAAATTTGGGAGCCTAAGTAAACATAGTGGTTGACAATATCAATGCCAGGCTGATACACTAGAAACTAGAGAAATTCGTAAATTTGCCCTAATGGGGACTGATCCTGGGACCTCAGCTAGCATGTAGTTGCATCACTGCACCAGTGAATCCATCAAATATCCAAAAATCACTTAAGATCTAAAATTATGAAAGTTTCTTCGGATAATGTTCTGAGAAAAGTCAACAACAAACTCAGTCTGACATCTTTATTTTATCAAATTTGTTACAAAATAATTTTACTTAATATTTAATTTAGAGCGATAATATAAGTTAGAACAATTCAGGGTGCGAATAAATCTACAGGGTGTGGCCTATCCACAACCAGCTATAGCAGCTCCAACCTCAAACTGCTAAAATAGATCTGCTAGAATTAAGTGCATCAACTAAGGACACCCCACCACAAAGAAATAATAATAACAAGCTATAAAATACAGTTTTGTTACTTTCTTTTTACATAATTTGGTAGCAAGTCGGGTTTCCTTGTCTGATTTTTTTATTTAGGATATTATACTACTCAAATTGTCCAGATCTTTATAGGTGGTAACTTATATGGTTTATCATCTTACAAGGAAGGATTTGCTGCTAAGTAAATTTTTTTTATTATAACATTGTGTAGAAAATAGAAATAAAAAAGCTTAAACATGTAATCAATCGAATAATCATGTCGCCTATGTACCTATATGAAGTGTCAAGAAAAACAAAAGTTATGTCGAAACGAATATGTTTTTTATTGTGTATTTGTAAATTTTCGTAATTAAAAGTACTTAACGTAGTATTTATTGTATCATTAAATTAAGAAAAAAACTGATATTTCGGTTTCGGCATGTCATTTAAGTAAAGAGGGGATATATTTATCGATGTCTACAACTCTACACACCTTTTTATTGTTCCATTTTTAAAATGTAAGTATTGAAAGATAAGTAGTAACGTATCATTAGTGATGAAAAGGTTTAAAGGTAACGTTAATGTATGTTAAATATACGATATCTTCTTTACAAAACATATGAAGCTAATTTAAAATCGTTCTATAAAATAAAGATCCTACCTCTAAGTAATTCTTCTGGTCCTTTAGACTTAACTTTTCTTTTTGGCGTAAACAACCTTCTACGTTTTGATAGTGGCATTTTTTGAATTGAATAAATTTCAATAATATTTAATTTTTCGATAATTTCATTGACAAAACAACAAGTACTTTTTGTATTTGTGTCAGTACTCAGTAACACATCAAATATTTTAAAATTTACTCTATGCAGGTCAAAGACTAACGGTTATGTGATACACAGAATAGAAAAAGTGAATTAAAAAGTCTATAATTGTATAGTTTTTGAGGAGGCCAAATGGTTCAAATTATAATTTTTTTTAATAATCTCAGAAGAATGGATAAACGATAAGCTCGATTAGATCGATTGAGTCAACTTGAAATCCTTTTATAATAATTGTTTATTTACGTACTACGAAATATCGATTTTATTTTTAGACCCATTTAGTAATTCTTAGCCGTCAGCTCTTAAAATATTCGTTCGTATCTTTTCTATAAGAAAGAGATCTAGAGATTGCCTTGAATAAGAACTTATTATCAATAATGATAATAAGTTCTTATTCAAGGCAATATTTGGTCCAGATTGTTAGTATACAAATTACTTATAACTATGTCAGTGACAAATAGAATATTATAATACAGAAAACAAATTAAATCAAATCAAATGAAATGAAAAATGTGAAAATACTATGAATATAAAGACGTCTTATATACTAGCTGAGAGTTGTCGCTAGGCATCATTTTCTGTTGCTCGACAGCTATATTTTATTAGCTATATCAAGTTTTATTCTTGGAGAGAATCACAAGTTTAAACCCTAAATATATTTTTTTAAATTTACCATTGTTCTTTTGTGAATCTTGATGATTTTCTTACGAGTCACGAAGTCTGTGCTCAGCAATGGGTCGTTTATAAGCTAAATAGTTTTTTCTATTTATTTTTAAACTAAAACATTTAGTAAAATTTGAAACCAAACAATATATTTCCACTACTAAAACATCATAGATATGATAGATTCTATTAATTTTCATAAAATTTTTGCCTTTCCTAAGGAATGCATTAATGATTAAATAAACACGTTTGACAGTGACAGAGGGTTAATGTCATCGTGATGTCAAATAAGTTGTTGAAGCGAAATGCTACTACGAAAATAGCACTGCCGAAATTAAACAAGGTTGTTTCTTGAAAGTTTACTTATTTTGTAATAACAAAGACGTCCGGCCCACCTTTATGAGATATAATGGCGACTACTGCATATGAGCATGATGCTGACGGTAAGCAATAAAAAATTGTGTACATGAAATCCCAATCAATATGTCAATATTTATATACCATTCTGCAGTTTACGTTAATGATGAAGTAGAATTTTTGCGGTAGTATTTATGAAAATATGGTAATACTGACGTGTAAGTTGAACGAACTGTCATGTCTATAAGTATTTTCGTGCGACTTGTAGAAAGTTACTAAGGAACTATTATTAAGTTTACAATGTACCTTTATATAGGAAGTGTCCACTTAATTTAAATGTCTCCTTAGTATATTTCCCTTATATTTCAACTCCTACTATAACTTTACACTCTCCCTATGTACATCTTGTTGAAATTGTTAATCTTTAATAAAACATTTTTTTAAGTATAATCACATACATTTACTTTAATATACTTACATTTGATGTTAATACAGTTTTTATAAATATTATTTAAATTTATTTTCCAAAAAAATTGTAGTCATATCTATGTTTATATGTACATTTTATTAATCCTTGTTTTTTGGCTATGAAATATGAAAATAAAATTCATATGTAACTAGTTCTATGGGCCCCAACCAAAATTAAAGCAGTTTTATTTTATTTATTTACATAACATAGGATAAAGAATTTAAATTTCATTACTGCAGTAATTTTCCAATACATTTTCTTGTTATAAAGAATTATTATATATTTAATGTTAACTTTAAAGGATAAGGATTTAAATTTTGTTGGTATAGCTTGTTCTATATGATAGCAGTAACAGCATTTAACTAACAAATTCCTAGCCTCTAAGTCAATATATAAAACAAATTAAAATATAGCCAAATTTCAAGGTGGCAAATTTATTCCTGCTACACAAAGACCAGATGGCACTTGGAGGAAACCTAGACGGATCAAAGATGGATATGTGCCACAAGAAGAAGTCCCCTTATATGAGAGCAAGGGGAAGCAATTTAAAGCAAAGCAGAATACAGGACTCCCTGTTGGACTTACACCTGAAATAGCGGAAGAGGTCAGGAAATCAAAAAAAAGTGTCATACAACCTATACCAGGCATGATAATCAATGTTGAGAAGAAAAAAAAGAAGAAGAAGACAGGTAACTTTGAAAATCTTTTTGTACTGTAAACTGTATGTATTATACATTGAAAGAAACAACTAGATTCTGTAATACTGTTGAAAACATTTTTATAAGCTGTGTATTAATGACTATTATACATAAAATTCTTTATTTCAATTCAAGGTTATCCTATTGCCTATTTGATAATTTTATCCTAGTCATATAAAACCTTGTATAGTGAATAAAAAGCTGTAGGATATATAGAGCAGCCTTATTACATTCTACTGCTGCATACAGCTTTCTTCACTTATCTGAGAGAGGTCTAAAGAGGGCTGCCAATTTATCCTAGTGTTGCTTTTAGAATAGGCAGGCCTCCTGACTATGCTTAATAGAAAAACACTGATGAAATGTATAAGTCATATTAAACATCTCTGGTTTTTCTAAATTTAAACATCATTTTCTTTTATTACAGCTGTTGAAGAAGCAGCAGATAAACTTGGAAAATGTCAAATAATAGAACCAACATTCACAAGCCCACCTCAAGTTAATGCTACATCTATACAATCAGATCCAATAAAAAGACTGAAAAATCTAAAAAAGAAACTAAGAGAGATTGAGATTCTTGAAGAGAAAATAAAATCGGGCGCACTAAAGAACCCTGACAAGGAGCAAAAAGACAAAATCTCAAAGAAAAATGACATAACAAAAGAAATAGAAACACTAGAGATTACTAGTGAATAACCCTTAGCCAAAATAATTATATTCTATAAGATATATTAATAATTTTTTCAATTATAATAATGAATTTGCCTTGGTTCAATGTCCACAGAGATTTGAGCACCGGGAGGAGTAAATTTTATTTACACAAATAATTTGTTTTATTTTAATTATACTACACTTTGAAAACCATAGACTACTATAATAAACATAATAAACCTAAAATAGTTAGTTAATCTGTGAAAATGGAAAGAAATGGTTATTTTAATAATATATACTTTCAGTATTCTTCAGTGGGGAATATGGAGAAATTTATTCTTAGTGAGCATCTACAACATGAAAAAACTCTTAATGTTGAAATGTTTTTAGAATTAACTACAAAATAAAAACAATCGAATTTGTAGTTTTTCTCAAATGAGGTGGCAAGGGAAATAGAGATTTTATATATTTCTTTTGAAATTACTAATAGCCCTACTGGCTTTTAGAGCAAACGAGGAGAGTTTTTATGTAGATGGGTAAATAAGCTTATAACAATCACTAATAATGAAATCTCCAAATTGATTAAAAGATTGGGAACTAAACGGGTGAATATTGCAGGAAGACCTTTAATTTTGTGAGGGTAATGGAAATTGTCAATCAAAAGTGCATACTGAAAAGCCTACAGGCTGGTTTCAATAAATGAAATACTAATCTGAGATTATTACAAAAGGCTGTATTTAACTTGTTAGATATTCTACATAATCAAACATGGTTTTTGCGCAGGACTTTACAATTTTAATGTAATATTGTTGTTAAATATGAAAAATGAAATAATTAACTGTGCTGAGTTTCCTCTTTCCTCTGATATATATTTAGAAAAATCAAATATATCACATATGTTTATTCTTAAAGATAAATATTCCACTTCTATATGAAGATTTCTTTGAAGTCACCCATCTGTAAGTAAAAAATAATAATTAATTATACATTCAAAGGTCAGTGAGCTAATTAAACTGTATAAATGGTAATCTAATTTGCATTTCAAACAGTAATTGAATAATGATTAAATGTAACTTTCATTTTTATAATTTCATAGAAGGAAGTCCTTTCTATAACATGCCAAAGAGTTTTTTAAATTTATTTACATAGAAATACTATTTATATCTAATATGTGAAGTGTGAACTTTATACACGGTGTCCAGAAAGGGTGGGGGGTATTTGTATCGGCGTTGTCCGAGTAACGGCGCGCGATTGGTGGGGGGTTAGATAAGATAGCGTGCTCTGCCATTATTTGGAGATTTAGTAAACAAGAAGTCAAAATCCGTCTCCAACAAGTCGTTTAGTGATGAAGCGAATTTTCACTTAAACAAGCAACACGGCCGCTTCTGGTCCAACGAATTTCCGAGAGAGAAACATGAACGACCACTACATAGTCCAAAGGCTGCCATGTCTGGGGAAGGCATCATTGGGCTTTATATTTTTGAAGACCGACGAGGGCGAGCACTTACGGTAAATAGTGAGCGGTATTGCGTCACGTTATGTAATTTTTTGGCTCCATAATTACAGGAGTTTGAATGTTTTAATCTGGAGACATGATGTTTCAACAAGATGGGGCAACTTGCCATACTTCAAACCAATCGCGGCGGTAGTCAATCAACATTTCCCCGAAAACGTGATTGTTTCATGTGGGGATACCTTAAGCAGAAAGTTTACCCAAATAAACCACTAACTCTACTGCAACTGAAGCACAACATCCACGCCTAAATGACCCTCCTTTCTGGATAGATGTGTAGACACATGGTGGCTATTTTCCTCTTTCGTTTATAGGAATGCCTACAAAGTAAGGTTCAACATTTGGACAACACAAATTTTGCCAATTATTTTCCAATATCTTCTGTAAAATTTAATATAAACATATTTTATTCTGACTCGTAGTTTGTTTTTAATTGAATTTACAAATACCCCCTACCCTTTCTAGACACGCTGTAGCACATTTTACAAACATAGCACAGATGGAGGACTATGAAATTTACAATACTTATAGTTCATATAGAGGCATGCAGAGCAATATTTTTTAAACTTAATATTTTTTATATTTTTTAATATATAATATATTAAAAAATATAAAATCAAAGTCATATAAGAAAAACATGTGCCTTATTGATTTTATGTATCCACTTATTTGAAACACTATTATTGTTTGGAGTTATGGCTTTTTTCTGTACCAAACTGGCACAATTTACTAATGTTTTTGAAACACACCTATACTTTATACTCTGTTGTCAATTGCTGACAATTAAGCCAAAAGGTTAATATAAAATAGCACTACGAAGGTTATATAGAAAACTTACTTTGATGGTTATGCTTACTTACACTTACTATGTAACTAAGCTAAGATGTAGGGAAATAGGGACACATTTTCATATAAATAGATTAGTGCAATAACTTTTTTGAGTTACACTTTTTGAGAATGTCAACACTTTTTTGAAAGGATTTATATACTACTAACACATATACATTATTTTTTAGCGATTTCATAATGTAATTTGAATCATTTGCTTCTAATATGCAACATAGATTTAAAAGGTTCTTAGTGAAATATTAATAGAAAACCAACCAATTCCTACTGTACCTAGCACAAACTTATTAAAAATATTACATAAAATGAAAATTGTAAACCTTTTCATGTGAGCTTTATAAAAACTGTATAAACTTAAGTATCTACCACAACAACTTTCAAATAATTTCTTAATAACGAATGAAAATTTATATATATGTAGTGTGTGTACCAAAAACAGGAAAAGAGAGAAATACCTATTTGGTAGTACAGGCTAATTTAAATTTTAACCCCTTAAAATATCAAAGGAAATATAAATAGCAGTGTTTGTGTGAATACATTACCACTGCTTGGTTAATAAATACTTACATGAAATTACTTAACACTACTTGATTATATGAATTCATTCCTCGCTCGCTGCCTCGCATAATTGCCTAAGCACGCTAGAATACCAATTACAGCGATTCCAACGCCCAAAACTGTAGCTAAAAAGTCACCAAAGTCATAGCTGTGAGCAGCTTCGACTTTACTTACTGCTAAAATGGCAAATATAAGAACAAATACTTTGAAAAACATTTTTACGTAGTAAAATGTAAATAAATCGGTTTCCCCTATTAACTATACGACACAGATTAAGTACGTGTACTTAATTCAATGTTCAAGTCATAGTTTAGAAATAATTTATTTATTCTGTGGAATACTACGCAGTATTATAAAAATAACATAATTTTATTACTTATTTATTCGGTATTAAATAAATAAAAAGTTGAAAAAGTTTTTATAATTTAAATCACAATAATGATTAATTCTGGTATAATTTTAATAGAAAAGTCTAACTTTTTATAAATTTTTCTCCAATAATTTTTATCATTTCAATTCCATGAAATTATTTCAGATACTCTTTAGATAGTTTTTTTTTATATTAAGGTATTATATTGACTTATATATAATTAAACTTACGGGATTTATAACTGCAGATATAGTTGTAGATATAATTTTTTTAAACAACTCTATATTTCCGTGGGAGCCCTGGATACTTACACAGATTACGTTATTCAAAATTGAGAACATTAATCGTTTACAATCAAAGCATACTTTAACAAATAATACTAAGTACTTGTTTAAATTGTAAACTTTCATTTTCGGGCAGTGCCTAGATATGATAATACCAGTTATATTACCGTTTTTATCACGTATTTGTTAAAAGAATCTTTTTATATAAAGCAATAGAATACATTGTTTTATCATGAATAAAGTGGCGAAAACCAAAAATAACATAATCTAAGTATTTGCAATATTAATCGTCTTACATTCTAAGTTAAACTTACAGCAATGTCTTGCCAGTTGCCAAATGTCAGTGGTCTGTTGTTCTAAGTTTGACATTTTGCGGGCTGATTAATTACAGATATTATTTAATTTTAATTGTAATTTAGTTTCTGTAAATGTTATTTTTTATTATTATGTTTTTAATTGTAAGTGAAGATTAAGTGGCAACGTTAGAAATATAGGTGCAAATATATTTGACTTGTAATGGTAGTATAATTTGTCCGATTTTGTGCATCAAGATGAGTTATAACTCGAGTGGAGGCAAGGGATTTGGTTTCGCTGGGTTTACCATGCCCAAGCGGAACCCGTCCAATGTATCTTTGCATGCTGTACCACCCCCTACTGCGCCGATGCACGCAGTACCACCGCCTAGTGGTCTCTCAAAGCAAGGATATTCTACAATGAATGCAATAACCCAAAACGCAGTAACCGGGAACTGGGGCACTATTGGAAAGAAACGTGCTAAAACTGAGGATGAGTATGTAACCTTTTATATATTTTTTACATCCTATAATATTGTACACTCTATATCAATTAGGTTGATAAATGGTGTAATATAATCATCAAAATCATAAACGTAAAAAGGTAAGTAACAACCCATTGGCAATGCTGGCCACATGCCTCCTCACTCATATGTGAGGGGGTTTTAGCATAGACACACCACACTGCTCCACTGTGGATTGACAGGGCTTGGATTGGAATATGTCTGGTAAGAGGATTTAAAACTAACTTGGAGAGGATTTCCTAGATTAGTGTGCTTACATATTAGACTGTATAATCACTTCTAGACACTACAGTGATAAACAGCCAGCAATTAAAAAAAGTGTAAGTTAACTCTTTGTACAGAAGGGCCAACAATTTGCTGTGTATAAAATTGTTAATATAATACTATCAAAAGTTGTATTATCTATTACTATAATAGTTTTCTGATAAAATTATAATGAAAAAACATTTTTGTAGATAATAAAACATACTCATTAGCTCACATAGAATTTTGATTTTGTTTGGTTTTATGTATTGGGTAGAGAACAAACACTACATAAATTTTAGTATGATTACCTCTTAGAGGTAAACAAAACTTGATATATAATCTGAAAGTATTTTACCAGTTTTTATCTGTGTTTTGTAGTATGTAGTGTTTTATTTATGAAAAAGCAATGTTATCACCCAGTGTTTATTACACATAGACAAGTAACACATTTTTGACCTGTTTATATTCAAAGTAAATGATCAGTTTTTACTGAAATACCTTAATTTTTTAAAAAGTTATCTATGATACCACCTGATTGTGTGATAATGAACATGTAGAAACACAGTGATATACTTTATAATAATTTTTGTTTTTCTCAATAGTACTAATGACTTATTTGCTAATTTTATAAGAAAAATTTGGATTGAAAAAAAGCTTAATGTTTGTCTAATGTTAAAGTCTAATATATGTTCTCTATAATCAAAATAGCTAGTGGTATAAGTTTAGAATGGATTCCAACAGGCTGATAGATTAAGAGGATATTTTTGAGCATTTCTTAAAATTTCTATTTTCTTAAATTCATTACTATAATGTAGAAACACATATGATTTACACAATGAAAATTTTTATTCAGATACTTTGATGATGATGATGAACCACCCACTCCTGCTCTTGCATATATACCTGCTCCAGGAAGCCCCACTCATGATGCTACTAGTTCTAAAGTAAGTTAAAGCAGGTTATTTTTTCTAATTACATCACATCAAAATTTCTCAACAACATTTTTATATACAGTTGTACCTCATGTTGATATAGAACTTCATGATGACATTGAAAAAGGATTTAAAATTATAAGTTATTTTACTTTTGTGTTGTAAGAAATTTTTACAAATTTTTCGCATTTAATAAGGGTTGAAATATTACTTTTCGTCTTATTAGACATGTATTCTATTGCTACCAATTTATTGCCAGTGTAAAGGATTAACATGTTTTGCCAGTCCTTTTTTTAGCCCAGGGTTTCCTAAAGTGTGATACATGAGCCCGAGGAGTTGGCTATTTGATGGTAGGGGATTTGGGTCAAAATTTATGTGATAGTGGTTTGATGTAAAAGTTGGTTATCCCACCTGTTAATGACAAAAACATAATACAGAAAAGATCCATTAAATTTTTTTTCCGTACTGTTTCTATTTTAAATAAGTAAAAACCTTATATTCCTCTATATTCATTTTTATTATTGTCTTTGGACAATATCAAGGAAATTTAATCAATTAAAGGATTTGCTATCAAACAGGAGTTTTTGTAGCCAAAAATTTGGAAAACTCTGTTGTAGCCTAAGCTTTTTCATGTAGATGTTCCTCACATTTAAAACTGTTTATATGGGCATTGGAATTAAAATTTGAAGCATTTCTATAGGGAATTTTATATTTAGAAATTCAGCTATTTATTTTTATGGAGCAAACTCTAGATATTGTCAAGACATTAGTGAACATAAATGGTCTTTCTCCAGGCTGATGATGAAGAGGAGGATCCCTTAGACGCCTATATGGCTGGGCTGGAACAGCAAGCAGCTAAGGACATGAAGACAAGCAAAGAAAATGCTGTCACTGGTAAAGGTGACGGTGCAAGAGGAACAAGAGGAGATATTGATGAAATGGATGATGAAGAGAGTTATTATAAGTAAGTTTTTGACTATTACTACAGTATATAGTATCTGTTACTATATGTAGGTGGTCATATTTTTGGCAGAATTGTTCATTGTAGAGGATTTTTAGACTATTGGTCCAGTTAAACTAATAGAGATTTTTTTTGTTCATTTTTTATGGATTTTGGTGATGGACATAGACATGTTGTGACAGTAAAACTTGAAGAGGTTGAAATAGGGAGTTGAAAAAATTTACATTTTTAGATAGCTGGGAAAATTGGTATTCAGAAAACAGACCCTCCTCCCGCCTACGTGAATGCTCCGTCGAACTCATCGGGTACACTAGGGCTAAATGCAAAACCTTAACACCTGGGGCCGCACTTATGTATGAAGAGGGTTCCGCAGGGTTTTTCTGTGAAAAATGCTTTACTTAAATTCAATTGTTATGAAGGCAACAGAGGTTTTAAATGTTTTGATAATACAAGTCTATTAGCGAAATCCTACTAATTAGTATTGGTAGAAGTTGATGTTATATTGGCTATTTTTAATGATAAAATTTAAGGGGATACAGTAAACTCAAAAGGGTCATTAAGTTGTAACGAGTTATGAGGGAATGCATAACATGTAATTCCTGATTATTATATTTTTTTATAGATACATGGAAGAGAATCCTCTAACAGTTGACGATGGTTCAGATGTAGAAATAGAATATGATGAAGATGGAAACCCCATACCACCTCCGAAGAAGAAAATTATAGACCCCCTACCCCCCATCGACCATTCAGAGATACCTTATGAGCCTTTTGAGAAGAACTTTTACACACCACATGAGGAAATAGAAAATCTCGATCAACAGCAAGTTGAAGAACTTAAGAAAAATTTAGGAGTCAAGGTTTGTATTTATTATAATTTTGTAATCGTAACACATATAAGTATAATGTGTAAAACGCTTGCCTTTCACTTTAATTACTCAGACATTTACTATAAATAAGAAAAATAATAAATAAGAATTTATTTAAGAATAGAAATTTACTATAAATAAGAAAAATAATGAACCTAACTTTGAGAAATAAAAAGTAGGGCTGTTGGCTTTGTATTACCAATAGGTGTACTATTTGTCAATGTTTCAAAATCTGGGCTTTATTTCTTTTGATAGATTCCACTAACTAAATGGTTAGTTTTGCAAGAATGACATATAACCATATTGTTCTTCTTTAAGGTTCTAAAAAATAGTCTATGATGGCACATGTCTTTCTTTTAAGGTTGGCTCTCTATGACCTCTTATTGCAACCCAAATGTAGTTGGGGGGGTCAGCTAGTTGAATGTAAACACTGTAATAATTCACTCTTATAAAATGAGATGACAGGAAATTGCAATATAAAAACTTGAAACTGCTTCAAGATTTCTGGGCCGGATCCGCCTCGTCCGGTGAGCAGTTTCGCCCACCTCGGCTTTGATGAGCAGCTGATGAAAGCTATAAGGCGCTCCGAGTACACGCAACCCACCCCAGTACAGGCTGCTGGAGTCCCTGCAGCACTTTCTGGTCGAGACTTGATAGGTATACTTAGTAACAGCTCAGCTGTAGTCATTCACTGACTGCAGCTCATAATATTACAGCCTTGACTGAAGAAGTACCATTGTTGCAGATTTACCAGCGGGATTTCTCTACGTGGCTTATTTATTTAAACCACAAGAAAGCAATACCAATGTTATTAAATCTATAATATGACTTCTCAAATTATACTATATTTTGTAGTTGTGTTAGGGTTTTTCTGGAATTTTCTCGGCAGTAATGATATGCATTTTACAAATTGCTTACAACTGAAAATGTGATTCCAAAACAAACTATAATGTGGAACTAGTTCAAACCTGTGTTTCAAGTCGTTTTCCATTGTGTTACATAATGTTTTCAATGAATTTCTAAAGTTACTGTTGTATTATGTTCTTTATAAAGTGTCATTTTTGTGTGACATACTCTATATTGTCGACCGTGCGAACAATAATACACCAGAAGTGGCACAAATCACGAATTGCGACATGGTCCAATCATACCTTGGGGCTCTGATATCTAACAATGGCGGATGCATTGACGAAGTCAAAAGACGGATTGCGATTACAAGAACAGCTCTGGACAAGATGAAAAAAATATGGAGGAATCGAAACATCACTAAGACCATGAAATCCAGACTCGTGAGGACACTGATCTTCCCGATATTTTTATACGCTTCTGACACATGGACATTGCAAGAAGTGGAAAGACAGAAAATAGATACTCTAGAATTGTGGTGTTGGAGAAGAAAGCTTGGGTTTCGTGGACCGACATTCGTACGAACGTCTCGATACTTCAAGAACTCGAAATCAAGCAGCGTCTATTTTCTGTAGTACAAGCTCGCATCCTGACTTTCTTTGGACACGTCTCGGTGTGGCAATCAGTCCATCGAACGCCTCGTCAGTCAGGGAAAAGTGGAAGGCAACAGACCGCGTGGGAGGTCACCTACTCGATGGACTGACCAGATCAAATCTGCTCTGGGAAGTTCGTTGAACGAATGCAGCAGGATGACCCCAAGCAGAGAGAAATGGCGAGCCGTCGTCATGCGCACAACATCTGCCCACTCCGTGACTTCATAACGATCACGACCGCTCTGTCATGAGCGTAACGGCTAAGAAGAAGAAGACTCTATATAGCATCATTTTTGTGTCACATGCTTTATGAAGTGTCAATATTGTGTTACGCACTTAATAAAGTATAATTTTTGTATCACATTCTTTTGAAAGTATCACTTCCTTGTGTAAAGTGTGTTCTTATGCTAAATACTTCATAAAACGTTAATGGGCTGCTACTAAGCTTTACCCTCTCACTATGAGTGAGAAGGCCTGTGCCCAGCAGTGGGATGTTAAGGGCTCTGACTTAATTAATAAAATTTCAATGTTTTTTTAAAGTCTATATGCGGTTAATTTCTTATACCAGGTATCGCTAGGACGGGTTCAGGTAAAACTGCAGCGTTCCTTTGGCCTCTCCTAGTGCATATAATGGACCAGAAGGAGCTGGCACCTGGAGATGGTCCCATAGGACTCATTCTAGCACCGACAAGGGAATTGGCACAACAGGTTTGTACATTATATCTGTATTATTATCTATACGAGTGGTCTGAAGCCTTTCTACTAGGTATTCCAAATTCCACGAATAATTATAAAAAAAATCGATTAATTCGCGATTTAATGAAATATCTTTGGATTTGCAATTGTTTCTATTTAAATAGTGTATTGAAATATTCGACTCACCAATAATATACTTTTCGTTTAAAAATCAATTACCTAGTGAATAAAATTACTCATTTTCAATATATGTTTATCTCTATCGGAGTCATTAAAAATCTAGATGGTAATATAGACAAGATATTTCGAAAAATCTTTTTTTTTCCATTGCTGACAGATTAACGCTTGACTGTGATCTCACCTGATGGTAAGTGATGATACAGTCTAAGGTGGAAGCGCGCAAATCTGGTAAGAGGCGATATACCCCTTACGGTTTCTACACAGCATCGTACCGGAACACAAATCTCTTCGTTTGGCGGTACGTTTTTACTGGTCTAAACTTTCACCGAAGAGTCATTTTCTTCTACTATATTTCTACAATTTGCAATTTATTATGCAATAAAGTAGTCTAAAGTACGACAGATTATAGACAAACTGAATTAAAAAATAAAAATACTCGAAAATTCAATAATAATTTAACAGTTGATGAATAATTTGGAAAATTTTCGAATTATTCGATTCGAAAATCGAATTACCATTCGATTCGGAACGAACAATTCGTATGTTCGAATTTTTCGCACAGCCCTGCTTTTTTATCTATATTAGGGGTCTGTAAACTTTTTTTACCTTTTTATCTATACCAGAGGTCCCCAAACCTTTTCTTTGTTTTTTTTTGGTATTAATATATCAAAGTTTATGATGGTGTAATCTAGGGGATATCTTTCTTGATTTCGAATATTTATATAAACGAGATATTTGTGTGAGATATATTTTCGCAGTAAAACAGTGCTTTGGTAATTTAAAAAAATATTTTATTGCTGTTTACATCTGTTATATATTGTACCTTATTTTCAGAATTTGTGGGTCATTTGAAACTACCAAACGTGTGTCCCCATAAAAAGTCGACTTGTATTTAAAAATTTTGTTGTTGTTGTAATCTTGATGGTTATATTTCCTCATACATATTAACACTATTGCTGTGTCCCATATTAATGTCGTGAATGACAATAATCAAATATAAATTATACAAGATTAGCAATAAGAACTATATTTATTTATGTACCCCCCATATATATAAATGGGTACTATATGTGTTATAGTGTAACATAATTTCTGAGCCGTATAGGTTGGAGTGCGGTGTGAGACAGGGAGGGTTAAAATCACCCAAGCTCTTCATCTTGTATGTGAACGAGCTGCTGATCGTGGAACTCAGCAAAAAGCCAGTAGGATGGTGGATAGACGGCATCTATGTCAATAATATAAGCTATGCCGATGATATGGTGCTGCTGGGTCCCACGGCTGGCCCAATCAGAGAGCTGCTGAAGTCCTGTGAAGATTACTCAACTGCACATGGCCTAACTTATAATGTAGCCAAAAGCGAATATCTGGTTTTTAAGGCCTAGGATTTCTCTAAATGGGACTCCGTTAAGAAGAGTAATCCAGTTTAAATACCTAAGACTCTTTGTTACGTAGGACCTTACGGATCAGATAGACATTGAGAGGGAAATAAGAGCCATATCAGTAAGGTGTAACATGTTGACCCGCAGGTTCGCACGGTGTAGCAAAGAGGCTAAAACAACATTATTTAAAGCCTATTGTCAAACCTTTTAAACCGGGTGTCTGGGTAAACTACACTTTGAAGTCGATAGACACATTAAGGATACAATACAATAATGGCTTCAGGATACTGTTGGGTTTGCTGCGGTTTTGCTCAACTTCAAGCATGTTTGCGCAGGAGAGAACGGATGGCTTATGCCATTATAAGAAAGAGGACGTCATCCCTTCTGGCAAGACTGCGCTCCAGCTCCAACAGTATCCTGAAAATGCTAGCGGGAAAACTAGATTCGCCAATCCAGCAGAAATTTATATCTGTTTTGGTGCGGTAAGATAGTTAGTAGTTAGATAGTTTAAATTTAAATATTTGTAAAATCCTTTACTTTAATTTTTTTAGTAACATAGCTTTTAAGTAAAAATGTATTTAATAAATAGGCCTTTGTTGCAACGAATAAATAAATATTATTATTATAATTTCACAGATTTATATGGAGGCAAAGAAATTTGGCAAAGTGTACAACATACGGTGTGTTTGCTGTTACGGCGGGGGCTCCAAGTGGGAGCAGACCAAAGCCCTGGAAGGTAATTAATATAAGTAAGACAATTAAATCCATAACTATCATTCAAAAGGTTTTGGTTGAAGTGATCTTTAGTTTCTTGAACGAGGACCCATAATTGAAAAAAATTGCAGCTGCGCATTAGTTGATTGTGTATGGAACTGGGTATTTGATGGTTGTGTTAAGAAACTGTACTCTAGTTGGTTGTGTATAAAACTAGACACTAGTTGATTGTGTATAAATCTGGACACTAGATGGTTGAATATGAAACTGGGCACTAGTTGGTTGTGTATAAATCTGGACACTAGATGGTTGAATATGAAACTGGGCACTGGTTGGTTGTGTATGAAACTGGGCTCTAGTTGTTCGTGCATAAATCTGGACACTAGTTGGTTGTGTATGAAACTGGGCACTACTTGGATGGGTATGAAACTGGGCACTGGTTGCTTTTGTATGAAACTGGGCACTAGTTGGTTGTGCATAAATTTGGACACTAGTTGGTTGTATATGAAACTGGGCACTAGTTGGATGTGTATAAAACTGGGTACCAGTTGCTTGTGTATGAAACTGGGTACTGGTTGCTTTTGTATGAAACTGGGCACTAGTTGGTTGTGTATGAAACTGGGCACTAGTGGCATTTGTATGAAACTGGACACTAAATGCTTGAAAGTGAAACTGGGCACTAGTTGGTTGTGTATGAAACTGGGCACTAGTTGGATTTGTATGAAACTGGACACTAGATGGTTGAATATGAAACTGGGCACTAGTTGGTGGTGTATATAACTGGGCACTGGTTGGTTGTGTATGAAACTGGACACTAGATGGTTGAATATGAAACTGGGCACTAGTTGTTTGAAACTGGGCACTGGTTGCTTGTGTCTGAAACTGGGTACTAGATGCTTGTATATAAAACTGGGCACTGGGCTTATTTCAAAAAGTGTATTTCTTGTAGGTGGAGCGGAAATAATCGTAGGTACTCCGGGAAGAGTCATAGACCTGGTTAAGTGTAAAGCCACGGAGCTGAAGCGAGTTACTTATCTAGTACTTGATGAAGCAGACAGGATGTTTGACATGGGATTTGGTGAGTACTTATTTTGAAAAAATATTCTATCCAATCTAGTATAGTTGTTTTTTTTTTGTTTTTGTATATCACATATCAGTTTTGCGATGTGATGTTAATAATATAATAATAATACTATTTTTTTCAGAGTGATTTGTCCATAGAACATAATTCTACGCACAGTGATTTTAAATTAGTTTCTGTCAGTTTCTTGCTTTTGTGAAAATAAAAAAAGTGCGTGCGTACAAAGCACACATGTCAGAAGTGAAACTTCTTTGGCAAACTAATGTGAAATTTTAGATATCCGAAACTTAGAGGGAGGGGAAAGTGTCGAAAGTTAATACAAATAAATATGCCACGTGTTTTTTTGGCAATATTAGAAATTATTATTTAAATCTTATTTTTGAATTTAAAATTAAGAAATACAAATATTTTATATTTTTTTGAAAATTATTAAATGACGAGTGGCAAATAAAAATGCCACATGTTACTACTAAAACTACCAAACTTTCAAACGAATTCGCATAAAAACGCTGCACATGTTAGTGACGCTAATCAAGCGTTTCATCCGTAAAAATTTTACCCTCATACGCCTAAAAAAGTTTCAATTCAAAAAGTTAATAAAGCAAAAGTTATTCGACAAGGTGTTGTTTGTTTGCGCGGGTGGTGCGCAATGCAGAGCCGCAGGTGCGGTCTATCTGCAACCACGTGCGGCCCGACCGGCAGGCGTTGCTCTTCTCCGCCACGTTCCCCCGCCGCGTGGAGCGCCTGGCGCGTGACGCGCTACATGACCCCGTGCGCGTGCAGCACGGCGCCGCTGGCGAGGCCTGTCACCTAGTCACGCAGCACGTGCGGTCTGTCACACGCTCATGTAATCGCACACGGACACCCACTCACTCGTACACATATACACACGCACACGCAATGCACTTGTACACGCGTTCACTTGTACACTAATTCACGCGTATATGGCATATACAGGGTATCTCAAAATAAATTTTACTAAAGTGGAAAATATGTTTAAAAGTAGTAGAAGTAGCAGTAAGTAAGTAGCAGCCCATTTACGTCCCACTGCTGGGCACGGGCCTCTTCACTCATATAAGAGAGGGTTTTTAGAGGCCACCACGCTGCTCCACTGCGGATTGGCAGGCATAGTACACAAGTGCACTCTCTATTCCTTCACTCTCATATTCAAATGTGACGGGAATCCGACACGACCGGAGAGAGATAAGGCGCAGGACCGACGGCTTAACGTGCTCTCCGAGGCACGGGGGTGGATCACACCGCCAAATTCCCAACTTTGGGCAAATATTGAGAAAATGTTAATAAAAAATTCAATATTGATTTTTGAAGTGGTCCAAAGTTTTGCAGTTCAGGTACCAGGAAGTTGTCTAACATCTCCACATAACGTTCTGGTTTCACAGTAACTGCACACCCCCTTTCGCAGAACATACGGTCACTTTAGGCGAATGTAATTTTTGATGTTTGCGTTTCGGATTCGTTGCACTCCAGTAGCGGCTGTTCTGCTTAATTACGTGGCAATTGTCATGCGCCTGCTACGGCGTGACAAACGGGATGAACTCTTAAAAGCATCCAAAGTGCGCAGGAATATTACGAGCGGCGACTTAAGTATATCTGGCCCTCCTCAAAAGATATTTATTAATGAGAGGCTCACACAGCGAAACAGACAGTTATTTCGTGCCTGCAGAATTCAGGCAAAACAAATGGGTTATAAATTCTGCTGGTCCAAGAATGGAACCATTTATATACGGCAGCATGAAGGAAAACCTGCGATTACTATCAAGAGCAACGAAGACCTGGAAAGAGCCTGTACTAAATGCACAGAAACCAATACAAGTCAATCAAACGCATAACACATTCGGTAGACACTTCTTGCAATTATTGCACATTAGCTCAGATACATATACTCGTATGAATACAGTCCTACATACTCTTAACAAGAGGACAACATGTAGTCGTCTTGAACGCAATAATCTACACAAGGAAACCGCTGCTAATTTCTGTACATTAGTTTTTTATAGTTTTAATTTAGTAATGACTCTAGCTCTAATATCAACGCTAATACTTATTCCGTGGACTGCTAAAATAATAATAAAACACCAAATTTACACGTATTATATATTGCAACCATCTCTACTAACTCATGTAAATATACTTAAGTCTATATTTGTTTATGTCTATATATATTATACCTTTCTGTTCAAAATGCATTTTAAAATAATGCGAGCCTGGAACGTAGCGTGGGGGAAAAATATAAAAATAATAAACTCACTATCTATTCATAAACACTACACATTGTATAATCTTATTCAAGTGACAATACTTCCTGGATACACTTGCGCACCTATAAATGGGTAATGACCTTATAGGTGACGTCTTAGACTCACTACAAATCGCATGCTACCCGGTAGACACTCCAGAATCTTGCAAGTATATGATACAAACAGACTTAACGTTTAGAATATTAACCTTCAACATAAGAAGCATCGAAAATAATTTTGACAATTTTTACATAACATTGAAGCGTCTGAACTTAAATATTGACGTCATAGTTTTATGCGAATGCTGGCTAAATGAAACATCTCTTATCCCTCAAATAGCTGGTTACACTTCGTACAAAACCTCCTTGACCAGAAACCAGAATGCAGGTGTAGTTATCTATGTTAAAAATGTTTACAGTGCTGCAATAAGAGAGCCATATTTACATGAAGCTGACTGTCTCTTAATCGAACTGAAAAATCTTATAACTATTGTCGGCATATATCGATCGCCATCAGAAAGAAACTTAGACTCTTTTCTTATATCTTTAGACAGCGTGTTACAGGGACTTAAAAGCCAATCAAATGTAATTATATGTGGCGACATAAATATCAATATAATTCCGTCCACAAACAACACAAAATGTACTGAATACCTCTGTCTTAACGCAGAGCACGGATTAATACCGACGATAACCCTGCCAACAAGAGGAGATTCGTGTCTTGATCACATCATGTTAAAATCATCAGGAAAAGCAGTCGGCATAGTCTGCAACACTGACATAACAGACCATGCTATATCAATTACCGGGCTGAGTTTGAAACCGGCAATAGAAAAGCTACCCAGAGAAAGACTCAAAAGGAATGTTGAAGCCATCCGACATGAACTAAGCATAGTAGATTGGTCTCTAATAATAAATGACCATGTTGATGTCAATATGGCAGTTAACATATTTATGACCCAGATACTTAACATCATAAATCGGCACACAAAGATAGTCACCTTAACGCGGTCAAAATATAACCTGAAACCTTAGATAACTTCCGGTCTTATCAAATGTATGAAGAACCGTGACAAGTTACATAAGCAGCTCAGATGCAACACGAATAACGAAAACATAAAAATGACTTACAAACGCTACCGGAACTTCTGCAACAATCTTCTGAAGAAACTAAAGTTGGAATACGAAAGAAAGCAACTAGAACACAGTCAGAAAAACTCAAAAAAGTTATGGACGTCTATAAAAAACATCTGCCAACTTTCTAAACCCACCCAAAACACAGAAGAACTCCTCGACCCCAAGGACAGGGAACATTCTCTAGACTCATGCAACGACTATTACTCATCGCTAGGCCATAAGTTAGCTAATGAAATCTTGTCCATCACAGGGGAAACGGAAACTAACATCGCAGCAAACCTTAGGCACACACACGCCAACAGCAACTTCTTTATGCACCCCACCGATGTAATCGAAGTTGATACACTTATTTCACAACTCCAAAATGGCAAATCAGCTGGCTCTGACGGAGTTAATAATGAACTTGTGAAAGAAATAGCGAAGATAGTAATCAAACCACTAACTCATATATTTAATTTAAGTCTAAGTACTGGCATCTTTCCGAACATCTGGAAAACAGCCCTGGTAAGTCCGATTTACAAATTTGGCCCCAAAGACAAGCCCGAAAGTTACCGACCAATATCATTACTAGCTACATTCTCCAAACTACTGGAAAAGGTCGTAAATAAGAGGCTTATATCGTATCTCGAAAATTTTAACTTGCTTTCAGACAGTCAATTTGGGTTCAGACGTAACAAATCGGCTGAAGATGCAGTCCTCTTACTCACTTCCACTGTGTCACGCTATTTGGATAATGGGAAAAGATGCGTTGGAATCTTTCTAGACCTTGCCAAAGCTTTTGATACTGTGTCTATACCGATCCTCCTAAAGAAAATGGAGTACTGCGGGATCAGAGGCAAACCCCTTGAGTGGTTTACAAGTTACCTATCCAATAGAAGACAATGCACAAAAATATGTAATTTAAAGAGTAACGTACAGGACATCAAATTTGGAGTCCCCCAAGGCAGCATAATCGGACCTACACTGTTTATCCTGTACGTCAACGACATACACAGCCTGGGCTTAAAAAACACCGACGTCATCTGTTACGCTGATGACACTGCACTACTGTTTCATGGAATATCTTGGACCGAAACATTAAATAATGCCCAGCAAGGCATGATAGCTGTCTCTGAGTGGCTTAAAAATAACTTGCTCACATTAAATATTACGAAAACAAAATATTTATGCTTTCACAAAACCGCATTAACAGCACCAAACATAGCGCACAGCATAAAAATCCACCGCTGTGATGGAAAGACTTCTCCGATATGCAATTGTTCCGAAATTAAGCCAACTGATGCTATTAAATATCTTGGAATTCAGATTGATAATAACCTATCCTTCAAGCGTCATGCGGCATTCCTCTCAGGACGAATACGTAAAGTAATTGGAATCATGAAAAAACTACGGGATATAGCGAACCCTTCTATTCTAAAAATGATATACATCTCACTATGCGAATCTCTCATTAATTACTGCATTTTGTCTTGGGGCGGATCCACAAAGTCTACTTTAATTGATATAGAAAGAGCACAACGATCCGTTTTGAAGGTTATGCTAAATAAGCCCTTCAGATACCCTACCACGTTACTGTATAGGGAAACTAATGTGCTTACTGTTCGACAACAGTTCATTCTGAGAGCTGTACTACTTCAACACAAACTTATCTTAAACAAATCGGATGAAGTCGACATTTTTAAGAAAAGAGTGCTCAAATCGTCAATACCGAAAGTCAAATCATCTTTTGCCAGGCGTTTTGCGCCCTTCATTGTGTCCAAACTCTACAATTATGTATGTAAGCACTGCAGCTTAAAGAATGTACCTAATCGTCGAGCTAAGCACATAATCTCAGCATGGCTTAAAACACTAACGTACAAGGATACCGAAAAGGCTCTAACCATCATTGTATAATAATTTATGTATATACTCAGTTTATTCAATATTTAGTCTACATATATGTATGTATATATATGTAAAAATGTATGTAATGTATGTGTAAAGTATTAGTCATAGTTAAGTTAGCCCTAGCCATACTATCTTTATAACTTAAGCTTTAATTATGTTTTTTTTTTTTCTTTTTCTGTCATACTGCCTCACACCAAGCCTAGTCCTAATATAAACCAGTAGGTAATGTCTACGGTCTCCACGTCACAGGCTTCCTAGTGTGGAGACCATCAGCAACCAACGGGCAATCGTTCTTAATACATTTGTGTTTAATGTTAAATAATGATCTTGCTTTGTATGGAAAGGTTATAGTCCTTCCATATAATACGAGAGCATTCACAGAAAATGTCATTGCAAATCAATTCTTGGGATATAATTAAGTCGAATTTTGCTGTAAAGTTGTATTATAGTTAATGTCAATAAATTATTATTATTATTATTATTATTAACATGAAAATGAACTTCATCCTAAAACAAAATGTTGGTAAACGTTGAAAATTGCCCAATCTCCTTATTTACGAAATAAGGCCTCTGACTGGCATTTTGGGACTTTAATTCCTGGACCAATTGAATTTGAATTCCCAAGAGCCAGGCTACCGATTGACATAACCCTCGCCCCCTCGTATACGTTGCGTTCATGTAGTAAGCTACTTAATATAAAATTTCTTTTGAAATTCAATATGATATTATATATCGTCGTCGTCGATTCAACCCATGGACGTCCACTGCTGGACATAGGTCTCACGTAATGGTATCCACAAGGCTCGATCTTGTGCCGCCTCCAGCGGCTACAGGCGACCCTCTTTATATCATCGGTCCACCTTGTGGGGGGTCTGCCTTCACTGCGCCGTCCGGTGCGGGGTCGCCACTCCAGCACCTTCGGACTATGTGCCCCGCCCATTGCCACTTTAGGTTCGCGATTCATAGGACTATGTCGGTGACTCTGTTCTACTACGGATCTCTATATTTCTGATTCGATCACGTAGAGAAACTTCGAGCATAGCCCTCTCCATCGCACGCTAAGTGACTTTGAGCTTCCGCATGATGACCATGGCCAGGCCATACGACTACTACTGACTATGGGCCTATTAAATACATCAAGCGTATATTCACCTTCTAGGTGCCATTCTAATTTCTTTTTCAAACCTTTCACAGCGGAGGCTACTCGAGTTTGGAGTGCGCTTTCTCTCCAAATTTGATACGCAACTAAATTAGTTCAATTTAAAAGTCCCATTACCATACACTGTCCTCTAAATGAAAACGACGACTTTATTAGTATATATCAACATGTTTTTTAATGGTTGATAGTTGACGGTTCAAAAGTGCTTTGAAAACTTATTTGAATTAAGCGTTACGTTTTGAATATACAAATGTTTAAATAAATATGAATACACACGCACCTACGCACGCATATACACGCACGTACGCATCCATATACACGCACGTACACGCATACACACTCCTACCCAGAAAAAATCACCTCAATCAGTTTCCTTCTATTTTTCTTTAACCTTCATTTCATTGTATATTACTTTATTTAATAATGACTTTGCTTTGCACTTGCAGAATATTCAACAAGCCCGAGGAGAAATGGCCGTGGTTGTTAGAGAATTTAGTGGACTTCCTTTCCTCTGGGAGTGTGTTAATATTTGTAACTAAAAAGGTAGTTTTAATTTTATACATGTGATATTATTACTTTATGAGATAATAGTTAAGGCTTTTTAACTCTGAATCTGCAGACAGACATTTTATTAACTGGTTTTACTCAAAAGATAGATTTTGTCATGATAAATAACATGGTTTAAGTATTGATATCGTTGTCATAAATATCAGCGTTGTAGCAGCAAAGTAATTGTTTGTTTACTATGCACAACGTAAATTATTAGGGCTCAGAAAAAAGACTTTTATATATTTCAAAGATAATCTAAATTAAAATATTGGTCCTTCGAGCCGGATATAAACAAGACAGCTAGTATCTTCTTTTCAGCACAATATTATATCTAACATCAACAATTGAGGCTCAAGAAAGACGTTTTCATAATTTCCAATACTGTTTTTATAAATATAGATATTGTTATATCAAGGGAAAAAATTGATCCGTCGAGCCGGATTTAAACAGGACGGCGTATCTTCTTCGCAGCAGCATATATAATAGCGCTGTCGCAGCAAATCTGTCGTTAGTTTATTTTACATAACATCAACTATGAAAACTCAAGAATGACACTTTCATAAATTCCAATGCTGTTTATATATGTCGGAGTGCAATAGTCTATGGAACGCTGTGTCGAAGTGCATTAGTCTGTGGAACGCTGGCGCCATCTGTCTATCGGCGTGTCTCCAGTTCTCGGGCGATGGTCCGCCAGAGCGGTCGACTATTGAAACTGTCGCGTTCCTAACTATTATTATTAATGAGTTTGTGTCAATTGACATCGGGAACATTAAGTGATTGAACATTATAATCAGAGTTAATTAATAAGGTGTTTGATTGCACCAACATTACCCACCACAGCCCACAGTTCGGAGATGGAATTATGGATGCCTACCGTATGCTTTATGCTTCCTTCTCTCTTATTCTCAGACATATATAGATATTGTTATATTAAGGGAAAATATTGGCCCTTCGAGCCGGATTTAATTAAATAAGACAGCACGTGTCTTCTTTTAGGCAGTATATATAATAGAGCTGTAGCAGCAAATCTGTCGTTTGTTTATTATACACGACTTCTACTATTATTAACAAAGACGCATTCATACATTTCAACGTTGTTTTTATGTCTATAGATATCATGTTATATTAAGGTAAAAATTTGGTCCTTCCAGCCGGATTTTACAAGAACTTATCTTTTCAGCTGGAAGCAGAACAAACAGCTGCAAATTTAGGTGTACAGCAGTACGATGCTCTATTGTTGCATGGAGATATGGACCAGGCCGACAGGAACAAAGTGATCACAGCCTTTAAACGACAGGAGAACAATATCCTCGTAGCCACTGACGTGGCGGGTAAGTGTCTTAAGTACAGTTAATGTAACGTAACAAGATCAGCTGTAGTTAATAACAAACTACTTTTCAAAGTGTTACCTATTGGTAAGTGGTAACACAGTCTAAGATGGAAGTGCGCTAATGTGGTACCGTCTCTGCTTGTAGGGTGGTAACTATCCACGACCGTAGCCTCCCACCAGACGAATTAGAAGTGACATGATTTTAAGTCTTCCACCACGTCTATTCGTCTGTTCGCGATAGACTCAACGGTGAAGGACGTGGTCTCTGTCTAACCTTATGGGAATGAGGCGTGATGCTATGTATGTATGTAATATTAACAATGGGGGTTTGTATATACATGTCGGATTTAAAAGGGGCTTGGGGGGGAGGGGGCTAGACATCAGAAGGAAACATTATAAGATAATAGGAATATATTAATCAAACTAATATAGAATATGGCAATAACTAACAACAATGTAATTAATAAATGATGAGTTTGCCTATAAGGCAACGAAAAGTCTGGTGAATTAATTATAGCAGTACATCATAAGGACTACCAGCCCCGTCGTTGTCACTTAAAACTGCGTACCGCATCTGCGCTCTCGGCTCCTTTTATAGCACCCCTAGTGCGGCCTCGGATCGTGTCATTTCCGAACCGACACGATCCGAGGCACGTGTTGTTAACGAGTCATTTCAGTCTCTTTACCATCCAACCATTCCAGCAACAAGTACAAACGTCACTTCCGTTATATACAAAAGAGTTGCTATGTGCGCTAAAAGACCGCTATGGCCTGTATCATTTAAGTATATATATATATATATATATATATATATATATATATATATATATATCCATTTATTTATCTAGAAAATATATTTTTTATTTAAACTATTGTAGGCTTGGGGATATGTATATCTACATAAAAGTCCGCTGTGGCATATCTTTTAAGTGTAATTTGCTATTGCCATTTAATGATCTAGAACAGGGGTCGGCAACCTTTTTTTATAGAAGGAAATGTCATGTGCATGCCAACACCACCAATGGGTGGTCTCTCTCCCTCTTTTATTTAATTAAGACCATTTTTTTTACGTTTAAACTCATATTTATCGTTACTCTTATTCGGTGGTTGCCGACGTCTTATTTTTTGAATTTCTACGGAAGAAACGCGTGAAATCTCAATTGTAAACGAATTGTAAATTAAAATGCCATGATATTTAATTTGCAAATATTAAAACTATCTAACTGTCAAACGAAATAGCATGAAAATGCTGCACATCTTCGTGACGCTTATCACGCGTTTCATACTTAAAATTTTACCCTCATATGCAGCATCGTTTTTGCTGGTAGGGTGGTAACTAGTCACGGCCGAAACCTCCCACCAGTCCAGACAAATTAGAAAATACAATTTCCTAAATTCGTCCTACCGGGGAGCGAACCCGGGACCTCCGGTAGCAAAGCGAATACTCGCACCACTGCGCCAGCGAGACCGTCAAATTTGTATTGATTTTCAAAACTTTTAATTACAATGAAACTTATTAAATACCTAACATATCTTTTCCCCCCCTCTTAGTCTCGGAAATTTAAAGTTTTATATTTGGATAAATATAAACACCTAAAAATTTGTTTGCCAAAGAAGTTTCACTTACTTTGTACGCACGCACTTTTAATTTAGGTCAGATTGCTATAAGTGATTGTTTGTTATTCCAGCTCGTGGTTTAGACATCCCCCATATCCGTACAGTGGTTAACTACACAGTCGCACGTGATATCGACACACACACGCACAGGGTGGGGAGGACGGGTCGTGCGGGGGTGCGTGGACATGCATACACGCTGCTAGCACGTGATAAGGACAAGGACTTTGCTGGACATTTATTGAGGAACCTGGAGGGGGTGCAACAGGTCAGTTGGACGAACTTTCATACTGCTTAAACACGATACTAGTGTTGGGTAGGACATACGTATGAAGTCTTCCATTTGTTCCACATAAACAAATTTTTTGTTGCCTAATATATTGGCCGTGGTCACGGCAAGACAAGACTGCTACATTGGTGTGTTAAATACGTGAAAACAATTGTTACAAAAGTCTTAATCTTAGGATTTGATTCCAGTAGCACACGGAACCTATATGTTCGAAAGATTTTGTGCCGAGTTTCTGGCCGGTTTCTTCTCAGTACAATTAAATTTCCTTATCGTTAGTATATCTGTTAACAAACAGACTATTAACGATTCAAAAGGTAGACTATCATGAGTGTTTGTTGTTATTAGGAAGTGCCGGAGGATCTCGCGAATCTAGCGATGCAATCAGCTTGGTTCAGAAAGTCACGCTTCAAAAAAGGAAAGGGCAAGAACCTCAACATCGGCGGCTGCGGTTTGGGGTGAGCTGAGAGATTATTGCAAATCTCTTTTTGAGTTTAGCAGCCGTATATATTATATTTTTACTATAATTCGGTTTTTAGGCGAAGCGTCTTAGCTACATTAACCTTTCCAGCCTTAAGTATCTTTAATTCTTAATAAAAGATTACCCCTGTTCATTTTTATAGAAATCTAAAATAGAGTCTTCGTAACTTCATTTGCATATGGTTGCGCTTGCATGAGCGACATAAGCGGCCATACAAATCAAAAACAAAAACAGTGTCGTATGTTTGTCTCGCTCTCTCCTTAAGGCGGTACTGCGTTTGTTAAAGTGAGACAAATAATGTCACTAGCAGACTACAAAGGAATGGAGATGTTGCTTATCAACTATTTGAGTATTACGATTAATAAAAAACAAGAAATGGAGTCTTTATAATGCATTTATGAATACTCTTCTAACACTCAAGTTATTAAAACGCATACATGGGGGATATCAAAAACCCTGCTTCGGGCTGTTATCGTGTTCTATCGTATCTAAGTCGTGTTACATTATTAATAACTGTTAACTTATCTGAATAATTAAAATTTTGAGCTTTCTCATACCAGCTCATTGGCAATCAGACACTGACTGCATCTTGTATTTTTGCTGGGAAATTTATGTTCAAATTCCCGATCAGGAGTGTTTGACTCGTCATAGGATGAGGCCTCGAGCTCTTGATCATAAGTCAGTTAGTTACCAGACGATAAACTCACCCATTGCTCTAGTGGTTAGCATGTTCGACTATAGACATGAGGTCCTGGGTACGAGTCCCAGGTCGGGCCAATTCGAAATCGATATTGAGTTTTCTAAAAAAATTTTCTCAATATTTGCTCAAAGTTGGGAAGTTGGCGGTGTGATCCACCCCCGTGCCTCAGAGAGCACGTAAAGCCGTCGGTCCTGCACCTGATCTCTTTCCGGTCGTGTCGGATTCCCGTCACACCGAACTATGAGAGTGAAGGAATAGAGAGTGCACTTGTGTACTATGCCTGCCAATCCGCAGTGGAGCAGCGTGGTGGGTATATGCTCTAAAAAACTCTCTCTCATATGAGGGAGGAGGCCTGTGCCCAGCAGTGGGACCTTAATGGGCTGCTACTTACTTACAAACTTTAAACTCACCCATTCCTCTGTGGTATCGCGGATTAGTCCAATTAAGGATTCACAGGAGCAAGCGACGGGAAGTAGTAAACAGAAGATGGATGGGTTTATTCAACTCCTCCCTCTGTAGAGAATTTGTGAATCGGCTGCATCTGGGGTATGCTTCAACGAATCTCTGGTTCCCTCATCCACGATTGAGGACGAACCCGCTGGATTTTATATATCTAAGCACCACTTAACTTCTACGTTAAAAAGAAATATAAAAATAAGTATACCATGGATACCTTATCCTTTATGAGAAATCACTCCAAGGAACCCTAAAAGTTTAATCGACAAGCGGCGTAGGTGCTATATCTACAAGTGTTATTTTAAAACTTAAATTTACATACACAGATACGTATGGCCATAAATATATACTAAGGAAACTATAATATACTCTTATACTATATACTCTTTTAGTCTCCTTTTAAATAGGAATAGTCCAGGGTCATCCTTGAATATGTAAGCATTGGGTTCCAGAGCCTCGTTTCAATGACAATGAATGATTTTTGTGGTTATTGAGAGTTCTTTTAAAGGATTCCAAAGATTTAAATGTGTGTATACTACACACGTTTAAATATAAATCAAACATTTTCTTACTTAACAAACAAGTTTAATTCGAAAGTTATGTGGCTGATGTACTCGTATCTATCTACACTAATATTATAAAGAGGAAAGATTTGTATTTTTGTATGTAACGAATAAACTCAAAAATTCTGGACCGATTATAATAATTCTTTTTTCATTATCACTGAGTAACATAGGCTATATTTAGTACTAGATTACTATAGAACTCTTTAGAAATTCCTATTAAAACCAACCGAAGGTGTAAATTGGCCATAAAATGTCTTTCATCGCATACGCTGTGAAGAGTATTAAAGATTGGACAAATGTTCGACAATATTATAGAATATATCAATATCTACAAAAAACTTGGCGAGACCATATGTCTAACTAATGCAGTTACGTCACTATAACTACTTTAACAAGTGTTATCCATACCATTTATAAATTTTAATATTCAAAACTGTCTCAATACCTGATTATTACTTTTTGAATTATTGAAATCGGATATTTCAGTTAAAGTAAGTAGCAGCCCATTTACTTCCCATTGCTGGGCACAGGCCTCCTCACTCATATAAGAGAGGGTTTTTAGAGCATAGACCCACCACGCTGCTCCACTGCGGATTGGCAGGCATAGTACACAAGTGCAAGGCCGATGTGACGGTAATCAAACACAACCGGAGAGAGATCAGGCGCAGGCTTAACCTGTTCTCCGAGGCACGGGGGTGGATCACACCGCCAACTTCCCAACATCGGGCTAATATTGAGAAAATCTAAATAGAAAACTCAATATCCATTATTGAATTGGCCCGACTCGGGACTCGAACCCAGGACCTCATGTCTGTAGTCGAACATGCTAACCACTAGACCAATGAGGCAGTCAAAAGATGTCATGAATTTAAAATAAAAATACATGCCGGCGGCGGCCGCCACGCAGCTCATTGAGTAACTAACTCGACGAGAGAGGGGCAGTGCGGGAGAAGGGCGTGCACCATTATGAACTAGGTTACCTTACGCAGTGGACGCAAGCGACATTGAATATTTTGAGATTTTAAACACATTTTTATGCTTCACTTAAATTCTTTTCAGAGTTACTTGGTTTTAGTATTAGGAATCACATTTTTTCACAATATCTTTAAATTCATGGTCGTTTTAATTATTATGCTTATAACTTAAATATCTGTACTTAATTATGTCTACCCGTGCGAAGCCGGGACGGGCCGCTAGTTATAGTATAAATAAAAAAACACTATTATTTTTATATTTCTTTAACTTAGGTAGTTTTATAAACTGGTTTTTTACTCATTATAGTCATTGCGCTAGTCTGTAAGTCTTTATGTATATTAAGTTTAAGTTGTAAAATTGTAAACGTCCGTGGCCTCACCAGCATTTAGATGGAAACCAAAAGCTTTGTGCGTTCTTTGCTAGCATATAAGAACGCAAAGCACAAAAGATAAACTCCTTTTCAAATTGTATTGTAATTGTTATATTCGCTTACATGTATTCTGCTCACATCAAATGTATAATTTCAATAATCGTTTCTTTCTTCTTTCTCCTCCCCCGTGGACTCCCACATTCCCGACCCCATAGTTGAGTGACTAAATACATTTCCCAGCGACAAATAAAAATCCCGTCTTCATTGGCGTTGAGAGGAAGCATTTGCATTATCCTTATACTAATTGTAGGCAAAAGAAGGTTCCGCTGGAGAGCATCTGAATCTCTTGCGTCTGCTTTGGTCAGCAGTGAGAGGTCCTCGTTGATCATTGACTATAACTGTTCTCTGCTTTTAAAAGGTATAAGGAGCGTCCCGGTCTACCAGCCAGCAACGATGACAACCCATTGGGAATAATGCCCGTGACCACTCCTGAGAAGAGTGGTGGACCTGCCACCAATCGTCTCGCGTCTCTCAAACAGGCCTTCCGCTCGCAATACAATCAGGTTAGTACTTTTATCTAACTGAAAAATCATACATACATAGCATCACGGCTTTCCCTCCGTGGTAGGAAAAAACCACGTCCTTCCACTCACCACGATCCTTGCATATCTCCTTCGCTTCCTCCATTTCGCGATCAATTTGTCGCATACATACTTATTGCAAATTAAAGACTTATGTGGTTTTCTCATGGATGCCATCACCAGAACTAACCCAAAAAAAATGGAACCACCTTTCATATAACAAAGGAGTTATCAAGACCGGTTCACCCATTCGAAAGTTATGAGGTAAATAATACTACCCACGAAACGATAATCTACTCTTTATGTACATACATACATAGTATCACGCCCTATTCCCATAGGAGTAGGCAAAGACCATGTCCTTCCACTCGCCACGATCCTTACATATCTCCCTCGCTTCGTTCATTCTCATTAAACCTTTCATACAAGTTCGTCAGTTTAGAGTACTCTTGACCTGGCCCTTATTTAAAATGTCCTAGATTTGGTTCTACGTTCGCCTTGCTGTTCCCCTTCTCCTCATGCGCCTAAAGAAGTTTCACTTTAACAAGCTTTCTTTTTAATTCATTTAATTCATTTTAATAATATATAGAAAAACGATATTTGAAGTGCTAATAAGCCTACTTGAATAATGATATTTTAACGTTGACTTTTGACTTTTTCTTTTTATTCCCAAAAAAGTTGTTATTATTATTATTATATAATCCCTCGTCCACCTCCCCAGTTCACAGCATCATCAGACCACTCGTGGGAGCAGACGAGGGCAGCTCTGCAGCCCGGCGTCAACGAGTCCTCGGCCGCCGACGAGCGTGCGGAGCGCGTACGCAAAAGCGGCAAGCGAAGCCGCTGGGAGTAACCTGTATACCTCTAATAAAGCTATTATATTCACCCTACAGACTTTCATTGCTGCCTTTTACTCTAATAACAGATTCAATGACACAAGATGAGTAGTATTCCAAATAATCAAACTACATTAGATAATATAGAAAAATAAAGTGAAAAATGAAAAGTGCATGCGTACTGTTATAAGTAGGAGTTCGAGAGTCTTTTTAAATAAACATTTATTTGATTACAAGTATTTAATTATGAAATAGATTTGTTTAATTAATACTGTCAAATAATGAGGAAATTAAAGGATTCAATAAACGTGTATTCGTTGTTTAACGTCCCGACCTGAACTGGTCTGGGAAGAGTGGGTATGAACCCCCTCAGGTTTGGACAAATTAAGGTTAACAATTCATAGGTATAACAGTACGAAGTACACATGTCAGAAGAAACTTTTTTGCTCGGCGGCACGTCTTTGTTGGTAGGATGATAACTGGCCGAAGCCTCTGTCCAGTCCAAGTCAGACAAACTAGAAAGTGCAATTCCCTAAAATTGACTATGGGGAAAGCCGTTTTTAAAACAATTCTTTGTAGCAACAAGAATAAGTATACCGAATTTCAAGTCAATTGACCGAAAAGTTCTGTTTTTCGCTTATTTATTTCGATCCCCTGGGGAAATTATGAAACCTAGTCTCATTGGTTATGTCTACGTCGCGAAAAATTTCATTTTTATGAGCAGTGAGGGGACAAAGATATAAAATATGAAAAATCCGACTCGAAGGCCAGAAAATGTGGGCTATACCAAGGACCTAGGAGTTTAAAATGCTGGTTCGATAAGAAACATGTGTGTAGTTTACCTTAAGTTACACAAAGCCTGCAGCTAGCAAAAATCAAGCCACTCACCGATGCTCTAGAACGTCCAGTTTCCAGTTGGATTTCGGATGTCGCTAACGTCGCGGGCACCACGATAAAGTTTAATATGGCACAGAAGTGGTATAAAACCAATTAAATGCGTAACGCACGGCGTTTTGACTTCGTTTTCTAAAGGATTCTTACTACACACATGGGGGTACTTCACTGTTTCCAGTGGCTACGGGCCTCGAGGCTAAGCCTCATTACCCGGGCCGGTGCTCTCACACATCATCGATTCGTGACGTGGTCGCTGACTATGGGCGTCATACAAAAACTCAGAGTCATTCAGCATGCGATGGTGATCGCTATGCTCGGAGTTTCTCTACGCGATCATATCAGGAATGAGGAGATCCGTAGCAGAACCAAAGTCACTGACATAGCTCTACGAATCGCGAACCTGAAGTGGCGGGGCACATAGTCCGACGGACCGATGGACGTTGGGGCTCGAAGGTGTTGGAGTGGCATCCCCGCACAAGGGCGGTGCAGTGTAGGGAGACCCCCCATATGGTGTACCGACGACATAAAGAGGGTCGCCGGTAGCCGCTGGAGCCAGGCGGCGTAAGATCGGGCCTTGTGGGTATCATCGTGAGACTTATATTCAGCAGTGGATATCCATCAGTTGAAGCGACGATGCCGACGAATATTAACAAAAAACAGGTGGTATTTTTAATTTACAATTCGTCATTTGAGATTTCAACAAATTTGTATTAATTTTTTTCACTTAATATTTTAATGGAAACCTAAAGTTTTACATTTGTATAAATATAAATCAGACAGAAATAGTTTGCCAATGATTGTTCAAAACTGGTTGTTCGTTAAGTCTATGAACGATAAATTTGCGTGATAACGTCATAAGGAAACATTGGTTAGGCTGATCGGGCCCAGTAGCGAGCACGGCCACTGTGGCGGCGATCCGTCCTCACCTGGAACCAAGGCTTTCCAGATTGGTGCAGGTTGTGACCGGACATGGGTGCTTCGGAAAGTTCCTGCACCAAATTGGTCGGGAGGAGTCACCCGCTTGTCATAAGTGTGGCGCAGTTATAGATTCAGCACATTGCATCACACTGTGGCAGATTGTGCGGCCTGGGGACCTCAGCGTCACCTCCTGGTGGGGTTGATCGGCGGCGACCTCTCGTTGGAAGGCCTTGTAGGCGCGATGCTCTCCAGCGAGAGATGGTGGGCGGCAGTGACGGAGAATGCAGTGGATGCACCCCCTCACCGCCGAAGGAGGCGGAATATAAGACGACGCATGTTTGCGCAACTCCTCCCGCCTCCGTGAATCCTCCGTCAGACTCATCCAGGACACCAGGACAGAATGCGAAAGCTGAACACCTGGTGCCTCACTAATGGATGAAGAGGGTTCCGCTGGGTTTTAGTGGGTATTGCGAGACCTTCCATCGCCGAGTCCCACACTCCTGACTGGTCATCGGTCAGGGTTAATGCGTAAATTGCATTTCCCAGCGACAAAAAAAAGGCTGATCGGGCCTCTCTCTCACTTGTTCTTAGCTCTTGCTCGCACGTTTCTTTCGGGCGGAACCTGAAAGCAACCATCGATTTATAACACGTTATCACCTCAAAAATATTAAATAGTGAAGGTAATGAAGGATTTAAAATAGAGTAAAAAAAGGCGTTAATCATACTGCAACCATGCAACTGGGTCGAAATATCGGCAAAATTAAAAATTAAAAATCGCCATCGTGATATGTACCCGTTCAAATAGTCAATGCGTTAATCATAGACTAACTACAAAGTTCACAGATAAATAACACACTTACTATCAGGTGAGATTACAGTCAAGCGTTCATCTGTGAGCAATATACTTTGTACTATAATATATAACGATTAATAGTATATCTAGAATATAGTAATAGCTTACGTTCGCGACTGTACCGACAAGCAAAGGTGTTCGGTTAAGTTTTAATACGTTGTGCTAACGGCCCCCTGGCACGGCATCGCTGATTGTTGATAATATCTCATGTTGATTATCTTTAGAACTATTTCGTTCAGTAAAGTTTGTATTTCCAAACTAAAATTAGCTACTAAGTGTACTACATTATACAATAGTTTATTTAATAATTTTACTTTAAATATACGTTATTCAACTGTAAATGAAAGTACGTTCGTGTTTGTGCTTTCATAATATTGTTTTTTTTTTTATTAAAACGTTTATAAACATTTCTAATTTGTCAAGTCACAAACCACTTCCGGTACCGATACAATGCTGTCACAAATTACCCACAATATGAACGCTATAAAATAGTACTTATATATATGTCGTAGAATAAGAGAGAACTGAGAAGCATAAAGCACAGGGGCGTAGGGTTCTCCGCCGACATCGTAACTAATTGGATCCATTATTTAATTTCTTATTCTGTGGGNACACACACACACACACACACACACACACACACACACACACACACATAAACGAGAGGTAAAACGAGATAACATATTGATAATCGCGAATGTCAGTAGATAGATTTAAAATGATATAAGAAATGTAGGTAGTGTAAATTATCATTACGCCGTGGGCAGAAACAGAAGACGGATAATGTGTAACGGTTTCAGTGAGTGTGTGTGTTTGGAGATATATAAGTGATTTGAGATTCATTAATAATAAGTCATTGTACATAATGTCACAGCATCTCATGATAAAGCAAGAAGTAGGAATTTTTCTAGGCTGACTCTGAAAAGGCATCGGTGCTTTATTACCTCAAGGTATTAGTTTTGGGTCACATGTGTCATTGAGTTCAGTTGTAGAAGATCAGGGGTGAACTATGAGGGAGATTGGAGATCCCTTGTAGATATGTGTAGGCTACAATTTAGGCTACAATATAGCCAAAGTAGAAAGAAAGAAAGAAAAAGCATTTATTCAAAAGTGGTATTACATACAGTATTCTTACTTAATATAACTTCGCAGTATTACTGTCTGTAACACCACCTGGAAAGGGTTTACAGCTCAGCTGTTGTCGTGTGTTTTGGAACACACGACGCTGATTTTCAGCTGAGACCCCTGGTGACGCCACAGAATATTTAAATTGAAATAAACAGCTAAATACAAGAAAAACCTAAGAAATAAAAAAGTGAATGAACATTTATACATAATAACATAAAAATACAAAATCCAATCTTAACGAAATATTTACAAATTCAGCATGAGAAATGAAAAAAACAAATTAAAATAATACTTAATTAACAATAAAATAAAAATTAAGCGAATAACAAGTAAATGGCAACATTAAAAAATCATCATAAAGATAGAAATAGTTAATTAAAAGAAAAATGATAACAATAATAAAAAGGTAGACTATATTTGGGCAGCTATAAAATAGATAACTCTGCCGCGTAATTTTCTATTTCTTTTTGCTTGTTTAACATATATTGTTTTAATTTATTTTTAAATGTATATTTAGTAGCACAGTTTCTAATGGGTGGAGGGATGTTGTTCCAGCAACGGGTAGCAGCGTATTTAAAACTACCTCTGAAAGCTGCCGTACAATATACTGGAAATGCAAGGGGAGCTCTTGTGCTTCTTAAGTTTGAATGGGCTCTGTTATGTTCCTTCCAAGCCAGCTTATTAAAAAGATAAGATGGATTGCCAGAATTAACGATGCCAAACAGTAAACTAGCCAAGTGGGCTTTCCTTCTTGCCGTCATCTTTAAAAGACTGTGCGTGTTCAAGTAAGGTGTCACATGATTTCGAAATGGAATATCGAAGCAGAAGCGGGAACATGCATTCTGTACCCTTTGGATGAGTTTACTGGTTTTGGCTAATAGGCGCGGTCCATACACTACGTCACCGTAATTTAGTTTAGACAATATAAGACTTTCTATTAAACGGATGCGAAGTTCTTGACTTAAAAATTTGCGAATTTTATATAGAATTTTCAATCTATAGAAGCAGTTACGTGCTACTTCAGCTATATGTTTTTCGAATCGTAAATTAGAATCAAAAATTAGACCAAGATTACGAACCTCATGCACACGCTCAAGAATATTGCCCTTAATAGCCACGTTAGAAGAATCAAAATTAATTTTCTTAATTTGATGGCTAGACCCAAAAATTATTAATTTTGATTTAGATGGATTAAGTACTAACGAGTTGTTTGTTGACCAGTCTGCTATTTGGTTTAAGTCCTCATTCAATTTTTCAACCGCGTTAGAGTACTCATTAGGATTGAAGGAGTAATATATCTGCAGGTCATCGGCGTATAGATGAAATTTGCAGTTTTTTATATTTTTAGTTAGATCTGCTGTGTATAAAATAAACAACAGGGGGCCCAGAATAGACCCCTGCGGCACACCTCTTGTCACATCCTTCTTAGAAGAGGTACTTTTCCTTCCATCCTCATGTGCGACCTCGACGTATTGAGTTCGATTGCTAAGATAACTATTAAACCAATGAAGTACATTATTATCAAAACCATAATACGAAAGCTTTGACATTAATAGTGAAATATTTATGGTTTCAAATGCACGCGAATAATCTAATAAGACTAGCATGGTGCACATTTTCATATCTTGCGCTGTCAGTATAATGTCAGTAACATCCAACAAAGCCGTTATAGTACCTTTACCTGCTCTAAATCCAGACTGCATTTCCGGCAATAAATTGTTACTTTCCAGATATAAGTAAACAATTTTTTCCAGAATTTTCGAGATACACGGCAATATACTTATGGGGCGCAAGTCTTTGAATACAACAGGGCTGTCTATTTTAGGTATTGGTCTTATTACCGCAACTTTCCATGCATCAGGAAATGTTGACGTTGAAATTGACATGTTAATTATGGAAGTAATTACTAAAAGTAACAGTGTTAAAAGTAAAGATATGTGTTGGGCTACAATATAACCAAATTGAAGAAATGTGTTGGGCTACATTATTGCCAAAGTGAGGACATGTGTTGGGCTACAATATAGCCAAAGTGAAGACATGTGTTGGGCTACAATATAGCCAAAGTGAAGACATGTGTTGGGCTACAATATAGCCAAAGTGAAGACAAGTGTTGGGCTACATTATAGGCAAAGTGAAGACATGTGTTGGGTTACAATATAACCAAAGTGAAGACAAGTGTTGGGCTACAATATAGCCAAAGTGAAGACATGTATTGGGCTACAATATAGCCAAAGTAAAGATATGTGTTGGGCTACAATATAGCCAAAGTGAAGACAAGTGTAGGGCTACAATATAACCAAGTTACGACCTTAGCAGCAAAGACGTGCCGCCAAACAAAGAGTTTGGTATTCCGGTACGATGCTGTGTAGAAATCATAAGAGGTAAATAGTCTCTTAATAGATAAACGTGCTTCCATGTAAGACTGTAAGCTATACTGTTAGCCATGAAATAATGGATTTTCCCATATCATCATTGAATCAGGAACTACGAGGATAACGCTGAAACAGTAAATATTATTTATATAACAGATTATTGGTGTCGCTGTCCTAAGTAGGGCGCCCCTAATAACTATTTAATTTGAACCAGCAAAGGAAATTGGCGAAACTTTAAAGATAAATGGTCCGACTACACTGATAAGGGAACTATGTAAGGCACGTCTATACTGACGGCTCCCATTAGTTCCAACGCCATACTTCTGATTTGGTTCTACACAAGTTTTATGTACGTATAGCTTTGGAGCAATGACACAACTCTGGAAATTTATAAAATGTGTTAATCAACCAACGAAAAGAAACAATTGCGGTGCTATAGCGTCATTTTATGACAGCCTCGGTGGCGCAGTGGTGCGAGTACTTTGCTAGTAAAGGTTCTGGTTTCTATTTTATCTGATTCTGGACTACCAGCAAAGACGTGCCCCCAAGCAAAGAGATTTGTGTTTCAGTACGATGCCGTGTAGAAATCGTAAGATCACTTTCAAATAAAACCTGTCAGCAATAAGAGAAATTGTTGATTGAAATATGAGTTTTCTTATTAAGAAATTATATTCTGTTATTTATATGAATGTTTATTCGAAGCACCACATTTTCATTGAATGCTCATGACTCGTGATTTCGCTCGCCCTGGACATCGGATTAAATCTTTCGAATAAGTTTAGCTACCTCCACTAAGGTAAGTAAGTAGGTAAGTAGCACCCTATTAACGCCCCACTGCTGGACACAGGTTACATTCACACTAACTGATAGAAGAGGGTTATTAGAGCATAGATCTACTTTTTGCTCCACTGTGGGTTGGCAGGCATAGTACAGAAGTGCACCCTCTATTCCTTCATACGGTAATCCGACACCTGAGCGAAATCACGCGCAGGTTCGACGGCTTAATGTGCTCTTCCACTGTCTCCTTAAAATGGGTATTTATAAAAACAAACCTGAAATTGAAACTCTCCCGTCAACAAGGCTATTTTTTCGCGAGAAAACTTTTGTCTATAAAATGTCTTCAGAGTTTCATGTATCGATTAACCAGGATATGAATGAGTCTACTGGGAGTCGCTTATCTGCAACCAGACTTTTACAGCTTGAACCTAAAGCCTACCTTCAATCTATTAGAACAGATGTTTGTGGGTATCTTCTGGTTGTGCCTTTGAAAGTTCTTCAGAGAGGTGGTCATTGTTACACTCCATATTTTTCCTTGCTCCTCTTTTTTCAGCAGCTGCTGTTGACAGGCTTGTGAGTGCTGCAACTTGATCACACCAGCCAAGCAACCACCAATAATTTACCGAGGTTGTCTGGGTTTTATAGCATACTAAAAAGTTGAGGGTATCTAGTGAAGATTATATGATGGGGAGCGTACAAAAGATCAGCAAGGATGGAAGTGCATCCACTGCCTAAGTGAGCTCCGTACAAAATCCATCAATTTAGTAACCCTGGGATGATACTCATGCTATAAGGAGTAACTCTACTTTTGTTTTAGAAAAAAGTTATATCTAGTATATACTGAGTGGGGCAAAAGTCCTGTTACTATTTTCATTGACTAGTTAACTTAAGATAAAGAGGGTTTGGTTTTCATAAATAGTTTATTTGGTCTTTACATTTAATGAAACATCATTACATCGACTAAAAGAACTGTATGGTTTGGTATTTATGCTGGAGACATCAGTAAGATAGGGCCACAGCACACACCGGATTAACTATTTAATTATTGAATGATGTTATTCTACGAAGACTAATTTCCGAATTAACAGCACCAGAATTTTTCGTATTTTTTTAAATCAAAAATTCATGTTAATAAGCCAATGTTCCTCACGAAATTGAAGAAATTCAGCCAGAGACGTAGAATGTCATGAAAAATGCCCTTAAAAGAGCCGAAAGTAGCAAAACGAATCGCGGTCACCATTTAGCCGATATAATTTCCCAATCATAACGAAAAGTTAATGTAAAGACCAAATGAACTTTTTATGAAACCAAACCTGCTTATCTTTTCTTTGAAATTCCTTCTTTCTTTTGTGATTTGTTTCCAAGACTTGTTCAGCTTCGAGTAAATATGATCTAGGTATATTATATGTCCAAATATAGTTTTCGTTTCCATTTTTTATTTCATAATTTTAGTGTTGCCGAATAATTTGTATTTTGACGGTCTCGCTAGTGCAGTGGTTATTGGCTAGGATATTGCATTTTATAATTTGCCCGAGTCTCGACAGATAACGTCAAAACAAAGAGATTTGTGTTCCGTTACGATGGTATGTAGAAACTTACTTACCATCAGGTGTGATCACAGTCAAGCGCTAACCTGTCAGCAATATAAAATCAAATCAAATCAAATCAAAATATTCTTTATTCAAGTAGGCTCAAAAAGCACTTTTGAATCGTCAGTAGTCTGTCCGTTGGTAACAAATCTACCACCGGTTCGGAAAGTTGATTCCGCTGAGAAGAAGCCGGCAAGAAACTCGACGGTTACTCCTTTTAAAATAGCTTTTTCATAGGTTACAATGTGTTTAGCTTTCATGTGCAACTGGAATCATGTCCAAACATCTTTGTCGCTTAAATAATCTTCCACATTATAATATGCCTTTTTATTAGGACATTTTTAACATACTTCTTAAAACTATGTAGGCAAACCTAGAAGTGATTCAAGTATCTTATTAAATATGCGTATGCTCAACCCGACAAATGACTTCTGAACCTTTTTCTTTCTGTATTAAAATTATGTGTTTCGCTCCTTTTGCTGTATAAATGAATATTATCACGGATGTATAAAATGTTATTTAATATATATTGCGACGGTACTGTGAGAATTGATATTTCTTTGAATTTTTCTCTTATAAAGTACTACAACTTCGCATGACATAAAATTTTAATTGCTGATGAACTTCAATATTAATATTTTGGAATATACATAGTTCAAGTATGAAATTATTAATATTACATTTAAAAAAATATTCAATTTCATAAAAATAACTGTATTAGTAATGAAACACGACCCTAGTCGTAAATGTCACTTCCGATCGTAATCCGCTATTACATCGTTAACAAAACACTTGTTTCCCGCGTTTCGTGTGTAGAGCTGTTTGATTGAATGCCGTTGCCTACAACTGTGCTGTAAACAAATTAAATATAAATTCGGCGGGAAAGATGTTTGACGTTTGTGTTGTTAAATAATTTCGTGATTATTTAATTTTGTGTGCGTATATTTATGTGGAGTAACTTGATTATTTTTATAAGGTATGTATTATAAATAGTATTTTTTTATATAATAATCCATTATTATACATGTATTTCGGGATTGGTTGAATTAGTGTGTTTACATTAAAAATTCGAGGAAGACATATTTCTTTAGTATTTGTTTTAATTCTTTTTAGCAATCCTTTTAATGTTTTGATGATAGTCTTTTTTTTTAGTAGTTGGCCATTAAATTTTTATATGAGTTCGTAAATACAGAATATCAAAAATTTCTGTCGTATCGCATACTATTTTTTTAAAAATATTATGTTTTAACTTATTATTTTAGACGATGTATACAAAAATAATATTTAGACCAATCTTTAATTGAAATTGAGAATTGAGTTTAAATTTTAACTTATCGTAATTAGACTAATTTACCGATCTCTTGGCAGTGGAAAATCTACCAAGTCTGACTATAGATTTAGTTTCATTATTCTAATTAGTTTTATTTCACTTGGTTTTTAATTACTTATCTATACTATCATTTTAATAGAATATACGACATTAGCAAACTCAAAAATACTCTACAGGTATTGAAAAATTCTTGATTTGAAGGAGGTATTTAAATTTTTTTTATATCTCTCCAGTAATTGTTATCTTGGTTTTAATAAATTGTTAAAAATAAAAACAAAAATCCAAAATACAAGCCTTTCTACTATAATATTAAAGAACAGCTTCATTTATAATCCTTTATTGTCTCAAAACTTCCCGATACACATTTGCCGTAGTTTTGTTTTGAAGTTGAGTATGAGATTTTTAATTTTCGTTATATCTTTTGAATGGAATGTCCAATTTCAATAATTTTTAAAGTATTTTACAGGTATTGAATTTGATTTAATAAGATAAGGATTAGTTCAAAGGCATGAATAATATGGTGTAAATATCGCACGGCACAGCACTCACGGCATCGTATTAGACCGAAGTCTCATCTGAATGAATATGAACTGCCTCATTGGTCTTGTAATGAGCATTCGACATGAGGTCCTGGGCTCGAGTTCCGGGTCGGGCTAATTCAAAAATCAATATTTTCTCAATATTTTATCGAAGTTGGGAAGTTGGTATATATATATATATATATATATATATATATATATATATAAGAGATATTCAGGTATATATTGATTTATCACGATATCTCTGGAACCATAAGGCTCGAAATTTGGTAGGAATATTCCTTTTACCGAGTAGAGGTCAGCTAATAATGGATTTTTACGAAATTTCACCTACAAGGGGGGTTTTGATTAAAAAAATTTGAATTTTCACATTTAAAAAAAAACAATTTTAGGAAATTCCACATTTAAAGGACAGTGAGGGTATGTTTCTTGTTTGTAAAACCATTTCACGCAGACGAAGTCGCGGGTTCAGCTAGCTAAATATATATTGCGACGGTACTTGGTGTTTCTTGGAATTGGAGGTTTACTAAATTCCACCCGCGAGGGGCGTGCCGGGGTGTTAATTAAAAAAAGAAAATCAAATCAAATTCACATTTACAAACTATACACCGATAGTCTAGAGTTTCAAAAAGGATTACAAGCTCTTTGCAGTAATACGGAGTAAATAGCTCATTGAAGTATTTATATAGCCTAAATTAATAAAAATGCTACCCAAAAAACATTCCACGCAGACGTAGTCGCGCGGGCTCAGCTAGTATATATATGTCGGAGAATAAGAGAGAACCGAGAAACATAAAGCACAGGGGCGTAGTGTTCTCCGCCGACATCGTTATTAATTGGATCTATTATTTAATTTCTTATTCTGTGGGCGTTCATGGGTATTGTTGGTGCAATCAAACACTTTATTAATTAACTCGGTTTATAATGTTCAATCACTTAATGTTCCCGATATCAATTTACACAAACTCATTAACACTAATAGCTAGGAACGCGACAGTTTCAATAGTCGACCACTCCGGCCGACCGCCGCTCGAGAACTGCCGAGAGACTGGCCGGACTGCCACTTATTGACTCTGCCCCCACGCCGACACAAAGATGGCGCCAGCGTTCCACAGACTATTACACACGAACCAGCGATCCACAGACTCTTGCACTCCGACATATATATGTGAAGAGATATTCAGGTATCTATTGACTCATCACGATATCTCTGGAACCATGAGGCGTAGGGACTTGAAATTTGGTAGGATTATTCCTTTTGCCGAGTATAAGTCAGCTAATAATGGATTTTTGCGTAATTTCACCTGCAAGGGGGGTGTTGATTAAAAAAATTTGAATTTTCACATTTAAAAAAAATCAATTTTAGAAAATTCCACCTTTAAAGGACAGTGAGGGTATGTTTCTTGTTTGTAAAACCATTTCACGCAGACTAAGTCGCGGGTTCAGCTAGTTAAATATATATTGCGACGGAGATCCTAATTGATATATGGCACTAACTAAAGCAAACTATATATAAAATCTCGCTAAATTTGAACAATCAAGTAACTCCGACGAAATATTCGAGGCCGTTATTCTCGTATTATCTTAACACTGTGATATTTACAAGGCTATGCATTACAATGAGAAAGCCTTGTCCTGGATTTCCCATGAGATTTAATTGTACTAAGTTTCTCCTGTTGTTGTTATTATATTGTTTGCTAGCGAACCCGAATGATTTCGGGTTTCAACGTGATGTTTTTTTATTGCTCACAGATTAGCGCTTGACTGTGATCTCACCTGATGATACAATCTAAGATGGAAGCGCGCTAATCTGTTAAGAGGCGATATACCCGTTACGGTTTCTACACAGCATCGCGCAACACAAATCTCTTTTTTTGACGGTACGTTTTTACTGGTAACTAACCACGGCCGAAGCCTTCCACCAGTTTAGACTCGGACAAATTTGAAAATATAATTACTTAAATTCGTCCTACCGGGGATCGAACCCGGGACCTTCGCTAGCAAAGCGAATACTCGCACCACTGCGCCAGCGAGGACATCTAAATGTGCCGTGATGTTACTTATACGCTTTGAATTGCTAAAAAGTTAAAAGTGCGTGCGTATAAAATACACATGTCAGCAGTGAACCTTCTTGGGCAAACTAATTTTTAAGTCTTGTTTATATTTAAACAAATGTAAAACTATAGATTTCCAAGACTCAGAGGGAGGGAAAGAGGAAGATATTGAAATCTCAATTGACGAATTGTTAATTAAAATGCCATGATATGTTATTTGTAAATATTAAATTATCTAACCTTCAAACGAAATGGCATAAAAACGCTGCTCATCTTCGTGACGCTTATGACACGTTTCATCCCTAAAATTTTACCCTCGTGTGCCTAAAGAAGTTTCACTTCAAAATTAAGTAGCAGTGCATTAATGGCTCACTAGTAACTACTATAAATTCTTACATGCTAAATCAGATATTATCAATGCCAAAGTAGCAAGGTTCCGCTGCTGAGTTCTCTTCTATTATTGCGTAAATTACCATAGATTTTTTTCTCAAATGGTCAATTTATATTTTAACCGTTTATAATTAATTAAATTTATTTTATGTAGTTACTGTATAAGCCTATTAGTGACGTTAATAAATAAATAGAAGAAGAAATATATATCTGTGAAGCAAATAAGGTTCGCCACTCAGTTCGAAGCCGCAGCAAGCTGCGACGCTGGTTTTCAGGGAGAACCTAGGTCGTAGTCGTAGTCGTAAGAATCTACGTAGGGTAGATAGATTCTACCCTACGTCTAAGTAGGGTAGACAGATTCTGCCCTTGACAGCTTGACACAACCGACCACAGCAGTAACGTCGTGACCACGATCCATGCAACTGGGTCGAAATATCGGCAAAATTAAAAAACGCCATCGTGGTATGTACCCGTTCAAATAGTCCGGCACGCTCTTCGTCGTTCACATCGTCTCGGCCTTCTGAGAACATTTTGTACCACCGATAAACGTTGCTTCGGTCCAAGGTAGCTTCTCCGTATGCCACAGTCAACATTCGGAATGCATCCGCGCACTTAATTTCGTTTTTCACACAAAATTTGATACAGGTTCTTTGATCCATTTTTTTGAATAGGTAAAAATCGAAGACGATCCAAAACACGTGCAAGCAAAGCAGCTGTCAACAATTAAATGAACATTCAAAATGGCCGAGCTTGTCGGCATAAGTGAGAGACATGAGTACCAACATAACGCCACAAAAAATTTGAAATTCGAATATACGTAACCCGCGAAAATTCAAAATTCGCGATACTTTTTGAACACACCTCGTAGTAGAATACTATATTGAAACTATATCCTATTTTCTAAATACTAACGAGCTCACAATTAAAGAAGGGAAAATAAAATCAACTTAATTTAAAAACAAAAACATTTAAACCCAAATGCAAAACTATATAACACTATACACTACACTATACGCTATCCTATACTTATGACTACAAACCACATTAGTCAAATTTTGCCGCGTTTATGATGTTTTTGGCTTATCTAATAAATAATTAAAATAAAGAGACAGATAAGGCATTTAAAAAAAAGCCACTTATAACAAGTATGTTTTACCCTGTATATCCGTCTTTGAAGGCCTCGCCAGATCTGTATATTCGTTTCAATGAATGGGAACAATTAATTTTCAGTTTTCTTTGGAATTTCAGAATAAAATTTTTATTTATTTATTTAAAAAAGACTGCCTCATTGGTCTAGTGGTTAGCATGTTCGACTACAGACATGAGGTCCTGGGTTCGAGTCCCGGGTCGGGCCAATTCAAAAATCGATATTGAGTTTTCTATTAAGATTTTCTCAATATTTGCCCAAAGTTGGGAAGTTGGCGGTGTGATCCACCCCCGTGCCTCGGAGAGCACGTTAAGCCGTCGGTCCTGCGCCTGAGCTCTTTCCGGTTGTGTCGGATTCCCGTCACTTCGGACTATGAGAGTGAAGGAATAGAGAGTGCACTTGTGTACTATGCCTGCCAATACGCAGTGGAGCAGCGTGGTGGGTCTATGCTCTAAAAACCCTCTCTCATGCGAGTGAGGGATGGGACGTTAATGGGCTGCTACTTACCTTTTTTTACCTTATTTAAAAAAGTGCCCCAACATGATACATCTAAAAGTAAATTACAAATAAATCTTAAAGAAGACAAGTTTTGGAACTAGAAGTAAACCTACGTACTGGTAGCCTCAACATGCTGATATAATAAAATTACACTAAAGGGGGAAAAAAATGACATATTACATAGAGTGAAAAACAGAAACGTGACTATAACTACAACGACAACTAACTTAAACATTTAATTATTCAAAAGTAACCAACTAAAGAATATAAAGTAAAAGGAAGCTGAGGAAGATGAAGCTATCGCCCACTATATCGATATCGATAACTTTGCTAATATTATTATATGTTGTCAACATCCTTTTTATGGGTGCTGAATCACCAAGGTTCATTTTGGTAACGGTGGGACTAAAAAGTAGAAAATTTTTTAGACGAGAGTACGGCTTGGGTATTCTTAAAGAGATCTTTTGTAGTAAGTTACCTGCCTCGATAGAGCCGTTTATTATTTTGTATAAATAGCATAAATCAAGCAAACAGCTATTCTTATAGAATCTGTGATAATTTTTAGAGAAATTTCTTGTTTATGTATTTATAACGATATTGATAATAAATGGAGACACTTGACAATACCGTGCGAACATCCGCGCGCAAACTGAATTCTCCTTATATCCATCTTTTAGGGTTAATCTATATTCCAAATTGATTAAAATAGATTCAATGGTTCATGGAAACGTAATAGAGAGGTTACTATCGTATATATAATACCTGATACGGGAGCTCAGCAATAAGCCGGTTGGGTGCTGGGTCCCACGGCTGGTTCAATAAGAGATTTGCTCAGAACCTGCGAGGAATATGCAGATAGTCATGGGCTTACATATAACGTGGCTAAATGTGAATGCCTGGTCTTTGAGGTCCCTCGAAAGCATGTTCAATACGAGCCCAAGATTATTTTGAATAGGGCCCTGCTCAGGAGGGTCAAAATATTTAAATATCTGGGACATTATGTTTCGGAGGACCTCAAGGATCCCGGTGTAGCAAGGAGGTTAAAATTACCCTTTTGGACCAATTATACAAGAATGCTGTTTGTCCTGCCAAAATTCTGCTCGGCATCAACCATCCTTGCAGAGGCAAGGATGGATGATTTCTTTGCTCTGCAAAGGAAAAGATTGACGCCGACGCTAGAAGGGTGGATTCACCACTGTACCACCAGTTCCTCAGGCTGCAGTTTGGACCGATAGAGAAAGCGGGAAGGTGATCATTATTTGCTATGAGTGTTTACTAACATACGAGTAGTTATAAGTATTATATTGTAGCTGAACCCGTGACTTCGTCTGCGTGGAATGTGTTTTAGATAACATTTTCATTAATTTAAGCAAATTCTTACCAAATTTCAAATCTCTACGCCATATTGTTAGTGATGAGTCAATAGTTAACACCCCCACATACCCCTAGAAATCCGTTCTTAGCTTACCTCTATTCGGCAAAAGGAATATTCCTACCAAATTTCAAGTCTACGCCTTATGGTTCCAGAGATATCGTGATGAGTCAATAGATATCTGGATATCTCTTTTATATATATAGATTACAATGTTATCGTAAATATAATATTTTAAAAGTTAATAACAGTGCTGACAATAATCTAACCATATTATTCATACGTCTCTATTCATACATCCTTATCCTATTAAAGTCCGTTTCGTTGTCGTCGTCTCAACCGATGGACGTCCACTGCTGGATAAAGGTCTTTCTTAATGAATTACAATGGGTCCGATCTTGCGCCGCTTATATCCAGTGGCTGCCAGCGACCCGCCTGATGTCATCGGTCCACCGGTTTTCCAGTGTGAGGCCGCCACTCTAGCACCTTCGGGCCCCAACGTCCATCGGTTCTGTGAACTACGTGCCCTGCCCATTGCCACTTCAGCTTTGCAATACGGTAGCCTACGTCGGTGACTTTAGTTATCCTACGGATCTCCTCATTTCTGATTTGATCACGTAGGGAAACCCCGAGCATAGCCCTCTCCATTGCCAGCTGAGTGACTCTGAGTCTTCTTACGAGTCCCATAGCTAGCGGCCATGTCTCGGAACCATATATAATCGCTGGCAATCCGTTTCAATCTGTAAAATATTTTTTAAATTATTAAATTTCATTCAAAAGATTTTATAACTAGGCTTGCGACTGGTGACTTCGCTCATATTCGAAGAATACCAATGATACCCATAGATGCACCTATTCTGATTTTATTTTTATCAAGCTAACAGTTACTGGGGCTTTTTAAAAAATCTCTCATTGCCATCTTGAAATCAAGAATCTTTAATCAATAGTAGAGTCTATTTTAATTTGAATTAGTCAAATAAGTCCAGCCGTTGCAGAGTTTTAGCGAGACTAGTAAGTAGCAACCCATTAACGTCCCACTGCTGGGCACAGGCCTCCTCACTCCGAAGAGTGAGGAATTTTAGAGCATAGACCCACCACGCTGCTCCAGTGCGGATTGGCAGGCATAGTACACAAGTGCACTCTCTATTCCTTCACTCTCATAGTCCGATGTGACGGGAGAATCCGACACGACCGGAGAGAGATCAGGCGCAGGACCGACGGCTTAACGTGCTCTCCGAGGCACGGGGGTGGATCACACCGCCAACTTCCCAACTTCGGGCAAATATTGAGA
>JACTOM010000883.1:1285920-1334501 GCA_015832385.1 Elymnias hypermnestra | reverse complement strand
TTCGATCCCCGGTAGAATGAATTTAGGAAATTGTATTTTCTAATTTGTCTAAGTCTGGACTGGTGGGAGGCTTCGGCCGTGGCTAAATACCACCCTACCAGCAAAAACGTACCGCCAAACAAAGAGATTTGTGTTCCGGTACGATGCTGTGTAGAAACCGTAAGGGTTTTATCGCCTTTTAACAGATTAGCGCGCTTCCATCTTAGACTGTATCATCACTTACCATCAGGTGAGATCACAGTCAAGCGCTAATCTGTCAGCAATAAAAAAAAAATATCTAGGTCTTATTCTATAGAGACAATTTGCATTTTAGACATTTTGACATGATAATTATCGAATTTACAAAAAAGTCAAAAAGCTCATTTCAATCAACGTATTTTTTTAAATGTCACAAGTGAAACTTCTTTGGCACACAAATTTTTAAGTCTTGTTTATATTTGTACAAATATAAAACTTTAGATTTCCGAGACTTAGAGGTAGGGAAAAAAGGAATTTAATGAAATTAATTGTCATTAAAATATTAAATATGGCGAAAATTAATTTATTGAAATCTCAAATGACGAATTGCAAATAAGAACGCCAAGTATTTTTGTCAATGTTAGAAATTATATTTTATGAAAAATAGTATATTAAATGATTAGATGACGAGTGGAAAATTAAAACGCCACATATTATTTGTAAATATTAAAACTACCTTCAAACGAATTAGCATAAAAAAATTTACCCTCATGCGTCTAAAGATGTTTCACTTCAACAAATCATTATAACAAAAGATAGTACAGTAATAAATTGTGTATTTGACTCTTTATACGTAACCCCTGTAGATTTTTTGTATTGTGTATTTGCCTAAAAATATCTTTCACTAGTAAATTTATCTTCTATCATAAATGTATTAAAAATACACTAAAAATATACCTTTTTTTTAAAAGAAAAGTTAAAATTAATTTATCATATGCCTAGCGATTCTTGGCGATGACACCCTCGTAGTTTCCCATATCGTGGAAATATGGGATCAAATTGTGTAAGCCATCTTGATTCTTCAGCGATTCCGAAGGGGTAATTTAACTGGTAAGGTATCCTGAAGATTCTCAGATGTTACTTATCTGATAGAATTTCTGTTAGTAATGAATAACTTGAATTCAAATCCAAGCAGTTTTATAATTCAATTTTATAATGGTGTTCGCTTTACGTAAGGGTTCAATCCAAAAATCCAAGATAAATATTGGTATCTCGTTTTGTCTTCTTCTTCTTATTCGTTTCGATCTTGACAGAGCGGTCGTGATCGTCATGAAGTAACGGAGTGGGCAGATATTATGCGCATGACTACCGCTCGCCATTTTTCTCTGTTCGAGGTCATCCTGCTGCATTCGTTCAATGAACCTCCCAGTACAGATTTGATTTGGTCGGTCCATCGAGTGGGTGGCCTCCCACGTGGTCTGATGCCTTCCACTTTTCCTTGAACGACGAGGCGTTCGATGGACTGTCGATGGACTGGTTGTCACGCCGAGAAACGTGTCCGAAGAATGTCAATAAGCGAGATTGTACTAGTGAGACTAGACGCTGTTTGATGCAGACTTCTTGAAGTATCGAGACGTTTGTTCGAAACTCGGTCCACGAAACTCCAAGCATTCTTCTCCAGCACCACATTTCTAGAGCATCTATTTTCTGCCTTTCCACATCTCGCAGTGTCCACGTCTCAGCAGCGTATAGAAATATGGGGAAGATAAGAGTCCTCACGAGTTTAGATTTCGTGGTCTTTGTGATGTTCCGATTCCTCCATATTTTCTTCATCTTGTCCATCGCCGTTCTTGCTATAGCCATCCGTCGTTTGACTTTGTCAATGCATCCGCCGTTGTTTGATATTAGTGCCCCGAGGTAAATGTAGGACTGGACCCAGTCACATTTCGCAATTTCTGTCACCTCTGGTGAGTTATTGTTTGCACGGTCAACAATCATTACCTTGGTCTTGCTGCGATTAATCTTTAAACCAAACTCTAGGCTAACTTTTTCCATCCTCGATAGCAGTTCTTCTAGGCTTTCTGCACTTGTTGCAAACAAGGTGGTGTCATCCGCGTAACGCAAGTTCGCAATTTTATGTCCACCAATTGTTACACCGTCTGCCCAGTCCTCCAAAGTGATACGCATAATTAGCTCGGTGTACGCATTAAAAAGGAGTGGTGATAAAATACATCCTTGGCGTACTCCAGCGCTTGGATGGAAGTCACTTGAAAATACGTCTTCTGTCCGCACTGAGGCTGTGCTATTCTCATATAGGCGTCTTAATAGGTGTACAAGATGTTTTGGTGTACCCATCTCTAGTAGGGTGCTCCATAATATAGGCCATTTCACAGAGTCAAATGCTTTGGAGAAGAAGAACAAAGCAAATGCAGGTAGGCTTGTTGAATTCTCTTGCTTTCTCGATGATCTGGCGGATGATGAGAATATGTTCTCGAGTGCCTTTCCCTTTCACAAAGCCGGCTTGTTCTGGAGCAATCTCTTTCGATAGGTATGACTTCAATCGCTCGTTGAGAATATGTAGCATAGGCATGAAATAATTAGGCGGTAGTTGCTACATTTCTTCGTAGAACCTTTCTTATGAAGGGGGGTGAACACGCTGTGCGTCCATTCTGACGGCCATATCCCTGTCTGCCACACTTTGTTACAGATGGTATGAAGCATGTGGACGCCGCGGTCTCCTACAGCATTAATAATCTCAATAGGTATTGCGTCTCTACCGGTTGCTTTTCTGCATTTTATGTGTTTCCTAGCAGATGTAACTTCGGACAGGAGTATAGTCTGTTCCATATCCCCATCATGTGGAAGTGTGCTTGCAAATTCACGTGATTGCGGATCTTGGAATAACGACTGATAGTATTTCTTCCATATCTCGGAGATTTCGTCTAGTTCTGTTACCACTTCATTGTTGTTCTTTCGGTTCTTTTTTTTTTAATTTTTTATTTATTTGTTATTGTAATATATTTGTTTTCCGCTTTTGTTACTATGTTATATTGTTTGGTGGAAAACAAGGTAGTTTTATAGATTTTTTTCATTGCAGTGATGGGGTCAGGTGTATCTGGTCTGGCAAGTGAGATACCAGGCACAGATTTACGACTACCCACTTCTGGACTACGTTTTGGGGCACAACAGATTCGATCCCTGAACTCCTACGTCGAGACACTATATGAAGAGGATCAGAATGGTTTGATATATCACGTTCTTTTGACAGTATCCATATATACACACACACAAAAGATTTTATGTTTTTATGTTCCGCTAAATATGTCAGTGTGTATTGTGTTTCCTACCATATTTTTGTTTATAATATATACAGAGTTATTCAGTGTACTCAAGTTACGACATGATTATTTGTGATAATTTTAACCCTCAAATGCATCATGCAAATGTGAACCATTTTTTGAGTTATCGTGATTTTTAGCTTTTTCAAAATTGCGACTTTTACCAATTTAAATGCCATTTACTTGTGACTTATAAAAAGACTATTCAACACTGATTATTTTTCAATATTAAAAGAGTCCCCATAAAATACGAGACTAAAAACGATATGATTTCAATGTCTTTGATATTATTTTCCACTAAAAGGCCTAGAAAAAGACGTTGTGGAACTTGGCTTGCAGATTATGTTTTTATAATAATAATTTTAGGTCGTATGTCATCGGAGACAGAGAGTGCAGTGGAGTGTCTGGTGCAGAGAATTGTAGATGGATCAGGTCAAAGAGACCCTCGTTTTAAATGTTGTCATCTTATAGCTTTGCATCGAGAGAAAAAGGTAGATGTACCAACAGCTAGTAGCAACCGATATTATCCTTTTTAAAATATATATATTTTTAAATATTAATTGCAGGTTTGTTGATACCAACGTTCTTTAGCCGTTTCTTCCTGTCTTTGGATCATAATGACCATCTGCTATGATAATCATTTCTATTATTACAGAACGTCATCTGTTTTCGATGACGTTTATAGCATCGTAGATATAAGTTGTAAAGCGTAACTTCTTAAGTTTGTAATGATTTTAAAATTTTGCAGCGTTTTTTATGCTAATTCGTTTAAACGTTAGGTAGTTTTAATATTAACAAATAACATGTGTCATTTTATTTACCATCATTTAATATACTATTTTTCATAAAATATAAAATAAAATATTTCAATAATTCTCTTTTCTAAATTTTCAATTCAAACATAAAATTTAATTAACAAAAACACGTCGCAATTTTGTATACAATTTAATGACAATTAAATTCATAAAATATCTTCCTTTTTCCTTTCCTTTAAGTTTCGGAACTGTAAAGTTTTAGATTTGTATAAATATAAACAAGACTTAAAAATTAGTTTGCCAAAGATTTTGTACTTTGTACGCACGCACTTTTAATTTATATTGTTGAGGATCTGATCGTACCAACGCATTGGGCTTCGATCTCTGGCTCTTTTGTCATCACCCATCGAGCAATGTGATCGAAGTATTCAAATGTTTTCGTGAGGCAGATGGTGGAAATATTGGATGTGAATTTTAAGATTGTAGGTCCGACGTGAAATCAATGCGTCATTTCAATTGCGGTTGTGATCAGATGTTCTTAACGTCTATATCTCAGCAACAAAGAGAAATTGAAAATACATGGGTTTTTATTGGTCTTGCTTTAGCTTTAAATGATATTGAGATTTGACCAACGGATGTTTATATGTAGATGCGGTCTCGTTCCCTGGAATATCTGGTAACACTTGACTCATTACCGGTTTTAAATACTGAAAGTGAAGACTGTCGTCTTCTGGAAGGTCCCGTGGGTTATGGGAAGATCAGACTGAGTGGTCGGGATGCAGATAAATGGGAAGACTTCATCACTCCCGCAGGATATTTATGTAGGTAAGACTTATATCACAAAAATCGATCAAGCACTTTTAGATGACTTTGATAATAGACATGTGTTTTTATACAGGATTATTGGAAATTCAGGGTATTCCCGTGTACCGGTAAACTGGGTGAATTGAAAAGCCGTAATTGGGTCTCAAATGGACGAGGTTCTCGTAAGAAAGTCTAGATGGCAACCTTAATATTTTGTCCCAACCTATTGTTAAATAAAATCAAGCCTTAATTCATTAGGTTAAAGTACATTTTAAAATAAGAACAATATCAAAATAGCAATAATAGTAACTGATATTCTGTAACAGTAACAGTTAGTTTGGCATTTTAAAGTATACCTTATATCAATGCACGATGGTTCGTAATCGTGCAAAATAATTTAATATAAATGTAAGGCTTCATTACACCCGATAGGCGGTGATAGGGTTGACAATTTGCGATATTTTTAACAGACTTCAAAAAAAGGAGGAGGTTATATATCCTCTAAAAAGTATAAAATGATTGTGTATTTTATTTTATAATTTTTAAAGCATATATTTGGAACAGATTGTTTTGAAGGCGGTTCTATTTTTGTTAAAATTTTAGTCATTAACATAAGTAGCAGCCCATTAACGTCCCACTGCTGGGCACAGGCCTCCTCTCTCATAGGAGAGATGGTTGTTAGAGCATAGATCCACCATATTATACCATACTCTATTCCTTCACTCTCATAATCCGATGTGATGGGATCCGACACGACCGGTGAGAGATCAGGCGCAGAACCGACGGCTTAACGTGCTCTCCGAGGCACGGGGGTGGAACACACCGCCGACTTCCCAACTTCGGGCAAATATTGAGAAAATCTTAATAGAAAACTCAATATTGATTTTTGAAATGGCTCGACCCGGGACTCGAACCCAGGACCTCACATCTATAGTCGAACAGGCTAACCACTAGCCCAATGAGGCAGTCAAACAATAATTATATAACTTAAAAACTACATTACAACTAAATATACAAAAATCAATCAAGTTTCCATTAATTACTAACACATATACATAGCTATAATATATTAGAAGATTATAATAGAGTTATTTTATATTAATTAAAAAGAATAAGCAAAAAGTTTAACACAAAACAATTACAAAATACATTTATATTAAACATTGATATAGACTATCCTGAAATACATTTATTTTATCAAAGGTCCAGGTTCCAAAAACAATGATTGGTACCTTACATACACACACCCACACACACGCCCACACACTCGCCCACACACACAGCCATACACGCGCACACGCACAGACTTATTATAACTAGTCTTGCTCATTTTATGTTTTTATTTAGTTTTAAAACTCTTAAGTGTTACTTACGGAATATAGCTCGTAATTAAAACAATATATCCAGGAAGAGCGGTGTTTTCTGGCACAAATATAGTCTCACTATACTTAAAAGAAGACACCAACTCATTATGTAGTTACCTTGTACAAGTTTTGGAAATAAATGAATTTTTGAATTTGAATTTGAATTACATTGGTGTTCCTAGGACATTTGCAATAAATATTTCTCAAGAGGAATTTGGAGTCAACTAAATTATGAAGAATTAAAATTAAAAATATTTGGTCTCTGGTTTTTCTTCTAGTTTCTAAAAGATTTAATTGAATTACACTATTATTGCCAGAATAACTTTTTCTATAGTTGCAATTTCTCAATCTTTTTTACATAAACCTGATTTTGAGTATTCCAAAACTCTTGTTATACTTTTTATTAATGCTTTCTTCTCAAAACGATTGCATACTGGTTACTTATCAATATTAAAACAAAAATTATCGGTACAATGTTTTAAAATGCGATTTTTTGAGATTCCTTCTTCATGTTGTTTTAAAATCAATCGTTTTGTTATATTTCCAATAATAGTAACCTATTTCTAAGTAACTGAAAAAAAATATGATCACAAACGAAAATACGTTCGTTGCAAATCTTTCTGTTATTAGTATTTCAGATACTATTCCATGAGGATGTTTTTTCTTCATTGCTGAAAGGGTGTGATGTCACCTGATGCTAAATGCTTTTTACACAGCATCATACCGGATTACAAATCTATTGCTTGGCGGTACATCGTTGCTGGTAGGGTGGTATCTAGCCACGGCCAAAGCCTCCCACCAGTCTAGACTTGACAAATCAGAAAATGCAATATCCTAAATACCGAGGATAGAACCGGGGACCTCTGCTAACAATTGTAGTGTAGTGTAATTAATTAATTGTAGGCTTTCAAACGTTTTATTTTTCAAAAGTAAACAATTTCATTTGCATTTTGTTTTCGTCAACTGGGATCTATGATGGTACAATTTTGATGGGGGTGAATTGCGTGGTTAGCGTCATGAAGATGTGCATCATTTTTTAGGGCAATTCGTTTGAAGGTTAGGGTAGTTTTAATATTTACAAATAACATGTGGCATTTTAATTTGCCACTCGTCATTTGAGATTTCAATAAATGATTTGTATTAATTTTTAATGACAATTAAATTCCTAACATATCTTCCTTTTTCCCTCCCTCTAAGTCTCGGAAATGTAAAGTCTTAGATTTGTATAAATATAAACAAAACTTAAAAATTAGTTCGCCAAAGTAGTTGCAATTCATACCCGCGCACATTTAACTTTTTTAATTTTGTAATTGGTAGGGATAAAGTAATGGAGAGATGGGTCGAGCTGATAGCTCGCTGTGCTCAATCTCGCGGAGGAGGAGCCTCACGAGCTTTGAGCGCACGCGTCTTATCTCACGCACGACCTCACACCTACTGTTACTTAGAAAGGGGTGAGCAATACCTTTACGAGCATTTCTTTCTTTTTCTATTGCTAACAGGCTAGCAGTTGACTGTGATCTCATACGATGTGATGGTATAGTCTAAGATGGCAGTGCGTTAATGGTGATAATTTTGTTGCTAACCAGAACGTCGCTGGTAAGGTGGTCACTAGTAATGACCGAAAACTTCCACCGAATTTAGACAAATTAGAAAACTCTAAATTAGCCTTGCCGGGAGTCGAACCCAAGACCTCTGCTAGTGAAGATAGTACTCGCGCTATGGAAAGTAATAACATTTTACAATTTATTAATTCTTGATCTACATTGAAGCCCTTTCTGATTTCCTGTTTCCTTTTTGATCTAATAACATCTGTCTCTTCCAGGTTATTGTTTGTCTCTTGACCTAATGCCTTCTATCATTCCATTGTTTCTTGTCTTTCTCTTGATCTAACGCCATCTATCTTTTCATTGCTTCATGTCTGTCTCTTGATCTAACGCCATCTAGCTTCTCATTGTTTTTTATCTGTCTCTTGATCTCTTGCAATCTATCATTTCATTGTTTCTTGCCTGTCTCTTGATCTTATGCCATCTATCTTTTTTGTTTCATGTCTGTCTATTGATCTCATGCCATCTATCTTTTTTGTTTCATGTCTGTCTCTTGATCTCATGCCATCTATCTTTTTTGTTTCATGTCTGTCTCTTGATCTCATGCCATCTATCTTTTTTGTTTCATGTCTGTCTCTTGATCTCATGCCATCTATCTTTTTTGTTTCATGTCTGTCTCTTGATCTCATGCCATCTATCTTTTTTGTTTCATGTCTGTCTCTTGATCTCTTGCCATCTATATTTTCATTGTTTCTTGTCTGTCTTTTGATCCAATACCAACTATCTTTTGCTCAATTGTTGTCCGTCTCATTATCTAACATCATCTATCTTTTAGTAGTTATTTATTTGCGTCTTGATCTGATATTATCTTTTTAAAAATTAAAATGAATTTATAGTTGCTTATAAATCTACCACCACTTCGGAGACTTGATTCTATTGAGAAGGGGTTGATATATCTTGGTTTAGTCTGCAAATATGATTGATCCATTGTCACATTTATTTGATAATTTTTGAATCAAAGAATATTTGTTTTTAAAAAACAATCCAGGTTTTGTTTAACATATGTTCCATTAGCTTCACATTTAGCGGCAAGTGAACGTCGATTAGCGATAGTGGAAGGAGCTGCTTGGGTAATGGTGAGGGTTGGTGCTGGAGAGGCAGAGGCTAAGCTGATGCTGGGAGCCAGGATCGGGGGTTGTAGTGCAGCCGCCTACACCACTCGAGTACCTCTAACGCATCCAATGGCACTTCTGCATTACTCTAGTGCTCAAGGGGTAATATAATGTCATTATATACGAAATTCTCGTGTGCTTTTCTAAAATTTTAGAGTAAGAGTAAGAGTTTGAGTTAGAGAAGGTTTGACTGTGACTTTACTTGATGATAGATGAAATGATTACTGCTTTTTTATCTTTAAGCGAGTTCCTGAAGCCTTATATTTGGATGAATGCAGTTCGGTTGAGGTTAAGTGTGTATTTCGTGATTTATCTTTCATCAATTCCTAATTTTCTGAACCACGGGACCAGTAAATAAATGGACTGATCTTAACTATGCACAATTAAACGGAATTGCTTAAAAGAGAGGGCTTTTCCACCAACTTTATTTTGAAGGCATTTGATGTTGAACTCCTAAGAAGTTAAAGTTAACTTCTTTTTAGGAGGTTCCACGCTTTGCTCTGTAATGTTTAGTAATACAAATTAGAATCCAATTTGGTTTTAGACTTCTCCCCTAAAAGGCACATTAAAGCTAACTAGACGAGATCATTCAAGGAAAGGCTTCATGAAATTATTGAATTGCTTTCTAAAAAGTTTCAATTACAAATAGATCCTCATCCTGTTTTAGGAATCTTGCCTTCATCATTGGCTTCTCTATTGAGTTTTACAATAAAAGTAACTCTTTTTTAGGGTTACTATGCCGTAGCAGTTGGTCCTCCATCGTCTTTACTGACTACAGAACGTGCTGTCACTTGGCAGCTATGGCACCCTGCCTTGGAAGCAACCTTGGATTCCCATTTCTCTCACCTCTCCACTGTGGCCAAGATAGCTGGAGCTTTGAACAGTTTAGTGGACAAGATGAGGGAAGGCTGCTTTCAGGTGAGTATTATTTTTTTTGCTTTAGAACCCTAACGTGGAACTCTTTTATAGATATAGATATTTATGAATAGCCAGATGGTGTCTCAAATGGCCAGACTTGCTGAGCATAGAGGAGTGTTAGTGCCAACATTTATATATAGTAGTGAAAGTTGGATATGACAGAAGAAGTATAGGAGAAGATGTAGTGACTAAAATTGAGAAAGGTATGCTTAGATGGTGTGGGCACGTAGAGAGAATGAATGAAAGGACACTGACAAAAAGGATTTATGAGTCAAGAGCGAATGGGAAAGTTGGGAGGGGAAGACTAGGGCGAACGTTCCTGGACATTTTGACAAGAGTACTCTAAACCGACGAACTTGTATACGACGATATATAACGAGAAGCGAAGGAGATATGCAAGAATCGTGGCAAATGGAAGGACGTGGTCTCTGTATACCCCTATGGGAATGAGGCGTGATGCTATGTATGTATAATCAGGATGTAATGCTGTGCCTTTAATGAGGAAATGGGTTATCGCGTGACGTTAGGACAGGGTGATTTCTATCTTACAAAAACTGATTAAGGTGAGGTAAGTAGCAACCCATTAACGTCCCACTCCTGGGAACAGGCCTCCTCACTCATATGAGAGAGTGTTTTTAGAGCATAGACCCATCACGCTGCTCTACTGCGGATCACGACCACGACCAGAGAGAGATAAGGCGCAGGATCGACGGCTTAAAACGTGCTCTCCGAGGCACGTGGGTGGAACACACCGCCAACCTCCCAACTTCGGGCAAATATTGAGAAAATCTTAATAGAAACCTCAATATCGGTATCGAATTGGCCCGACCCGGGACTCGAACTCAGGACCTCATGTCTATAGTTGAACATGCTAACCAATAGACCAATTGTGATGACGGTACGCTATATAAAGTGAAACATCTTTAGGCGCATGAGGGTAAATTTTCTATGAATGAAACGCGTGACTAGCGTCACGAAGATGTACATGTGATGCGTTTTTTATGCTAATTCGTTTGAAGGTCAGGTAGTTTTCATATTTACAAATAGCATGAGGCATTTTAATTTGCCACTCGTCATTTCAACCTTTAAGTCATAAATTCTCTTTTCTATATTTTAAATTCAAAAACTTGTATTAATATTTTACACTTTAATATTTTACTGATAATTTAATTCTTTAAATTCCTAACATATTTTGACGGCCGTCAACCGTGTGTGGTGGTATTTCGCTTTGTTGGCAAAGGTCCTGGGTTCGATCCCCGGCAGGGCGAATTTAGGAAATAGTATTTTCTAATATGTCTAAGTCTAGACTGGTTGAAAGCTTCGGCCGTGGCTAGTTACCACCCTACCAGCAAAGACGTACTGCCAAACAAAGAGATTTGTGTTCCTGTACAATACTGTGTAGAAACCATAAGGGGTATATCACCTCGTACCAGATTAGCGCGCTTCCATCTTAGACTATATCATCGCTTGCCATCAGGTGATATCAAAGTCAAGCGGTAAACTGTCACCCGTAAAAAAAAGAGAAAAACATATCTTTCTTTCTCCCTCCTAAGTTTCGGAAATCCAAAGTTTTAGATTTGTATTGATATAAACAAGACTTAAAATTTAGTTTGACGAAGAAGTCTCACGGTTTCAGTGTGTTTATAAAAGTAATTGGGACTCTCTTGTTGGGACATGTTCAGGGTTCGGCACAGCTGTTGAGTCGGTACGCGGCTTGGTGCGCGTACCGACGACGGTTGGACTGCTGTGCTCTTTACCGCAGCACAGCGGCACGAGTGTGTGTGCACACACACAGCGGACACCATTTACTGCTCATTTTAGACAAGTGAGCACATTTTTTTCACTGGTAATTGTTAACTTGATAAGAATAAAAGCACAAGTGTATCGATGGGTATACGGTTTAAACTATTTATATTTCAAAATAATTCAATTTGAAAGCACACACAAAAACACAGCTTTATGATAGAAACTGTCACGTTAAAATGTATAATAAAATACCCAACCCTCTTAAAGACATAAATAATATTAATATCTCTTCTGTTCTTACCCGTTACGCTCATGACAGAGCGGTCGTGATCGTTATGACGTCACGGACTGGGCAGATGCTGTGCGCATGACGACGGCTCGCCATTTCTCCCTGCTCGGGGTCATCCTGCTGCATTCGTTCAACGAACTTCCCAGAGCAGATTTGATCTGGTCAGTCGATCGAGTACCTACTCTATCGAATGACCAGATCTGACCTCCCACGCCGTCTGTTGCCTTCCACTGTTCCCTGAATGACGAGGAGTTCTATGGACTGATTGCCACACCGAGAGACGTGTCCAAAGAAAGTCAGGATGCGAGATTGTACTACAGAAAATAGACGCTACTTGATTTCGAGTTCTTGAACGATCGAGACGTTCGTACGAAAGTCGGTCCACGAAACCCCAAGCATTCTTCTTGAACACCACATTTCTAGAGCATCTATTTTCTGTCTTTCCACTTCTCGCAATGTCCATGTGTCAGAAGCGTATAAAAATATGGGGAAGATCAGTGTCCTCACAAGTCTGGATTTCGTGGTCTTAGTGATGTTTCGATTCCTCCATATTTTTTTAATCTTGTCCATAACTGTTCTTGTAATCGCCATCCGTCTTTCGACTTCGTCAATGCATCCGCCATTGTTAGATATCAGAGCCCCAAGGTAAATGTATGTTTGGACCACGTCACATTTCGCGATTTGTGCCACTTCTGGTGTATTATTGTTCGCGCGGTCGACAATCATGACTTTGGTTTTACTGCGATTAATTTTCAGTCCAAATTCTAAACTGGTTTGTTCTATCCTCGCTAATATCCTCTAAGTGTTAAGCACTTGTTGCAAACAAGGTGGTATCACCCACGTAACGCAAGTTTGCAATTTTATATCCCCCAATCGACAAACCGTCTGCCCAGTTTTCCAAAGTGATGCGCATAATTGGCTCGGTGTATGCATTAAATAGGAGCGGTGATATAATGCTACCTTGGCGAACTCCAGCTCCTGGATGAAAGTTACTTGATAAGATGTCGCCCGTGCCCACGGAAGCTTTGCTGCTTTCATATAGACATCGAAACAAGTGTACGAGATGTTTTGGTGTGCCCATCTCTAGCAGTGTATTCCACAATACTGGCCATTTCACCAAGTCAAATGCTTAGGAGAAATCGATAAAGCAAATGTACACAGACTTGTTAAACTCCCTTGCTTTCTCGATGATCTGGCGTATGATGAGAATCTGTTCTCCTTTCACAAAGCAGGCTTGTTCTGAAGCAATCTCTTTAGGTAGATAAGACTTCAATCGCTCGTTGAGATAATATTAATATATATAAACACAAACTGAAAGAATGGCTAATATCTAAATGCTATATATGGGCTTACTTAATACAACGGCAATATGTAAAACTATTACTCAGAATTTGCTCTCTTCAACAGATTTGCACATAGGGATCGATGAGGTGCTTGATCACTCTGATTTGGTACCTTGCAAGGAGAATTTCTTAGGTCTGGACTGACGGTACAATCTTACCAAAAAGACGTGCTGCCAAGTAAAAATTGCTCTGTAGAAACGCTTATGAGGGGTAAAGTCCGTCGGACTATGTGCCCCGCCCATTGCGATTTCAGGTTCGCGATTCGTAAGGCTATGTCGATGACTTTAGTTCTGCTACGGATCTCCTCATTTCTGATTTGAACACGTAGAGAAACTCCAAGCATATCCCTTTCCATCGCACGCTGAGTGACTCTGAACTTTCGTATAAGGCATATTCAGCGACAACGTGATGACCTACGGCTCCGAAATTTACATACAAAAACACAAATCTTTTCTCTTTATATTATTAGTTTAGAAATTACATCAAATCTTTATTCAATTAGGGTTATTACACTTTTGAATCACACACACACACAATAATTCTAATGTACGTCTGATGATGGTATTAAAGAACGACTTAAAATCTAAAGTTACAAGGGTTCCTTCGCGCCCTAATCTGAGAAGAGCCCACAACAAACTCAGTACCATCATCATTACAATATAATATTTCAATTTAGCATTTTGATGTTTAGCAATGTTATTTCTGATAGTTTATTAAACGTATGCGAGCGAGGTGGAGTGGCGGGATATGTGTACCCAACAGACCGCCGTTCGTTGGTCAGGCGGGCAGCACGCGACGCGGACTGGTCGCAAGACTGCGCTGCTATTCGAAACTGCCTACTCTATCTACATAGGATTGCTGGTAAGACACTGTAACCTATAAAGATTACTCCTACCTAAATTCTAATAATAACTGTATAAATTTCTATAAAAAACTGCCAGAAGATGTTCTAGAGATGCGACCTTAATATATTATTTTAAAATGTGCTTTTGGTTAGGGAGTCAAGATTTCGTATTATTTACAAATACGAGTTTTGTTATCCATAAGGACGTAAAATTTGAAGTAGTACAAAATTTAATTTTGAGGTACTATTACATTTTGACGTTTAGTACGGTACAAATGTAAGACTTCATGTACAACGTTCGTCGTTGTCGTTGCTTCAACCGATGGATGTCCAGTACTGGACATAGGTCTCACGTAATGACTTCCACAAGACCCGACCTTGTAGGGGGGGGGGGGGGATACCTACACTGCGCCGCCCGATGCGGGATTGCCACTCCAGCATCTTCGGCCCCCAGCTTCCATCGGTTCTTCGAACCATGTGCCCCGTTTCCACTTCAGGTTCGCGATTCGTAGGGCTATGTCGGTTACTTTGGTTGTACTACGGATCTTTTCTGATTCAACCACGTAGAGAAACTCCGAGCATAGCCTTCTCCGTCGCACGCTGAGTAACTCTGAGCTTAGTATAACGCTAGTATGAAACAATTGGACGGGTAAATTGTGACGTCATGAACATGGCGACCAATCAATGCACGTTTACGTTTATTATATAAGTGTTTCATTATTTTTGCTATTTCTCACATCAATATAATTAACGATTAAGTAGTTTTTTTTATTTCTAAATCATAATACCAAACTGTAAACACGCCGAAAGTACCCGAACTAACCCGATTGCGTGTGACGATATAGCGTTTCATTGGACAGGTTCAATGTGACGTCACAAACATGGCGACCAATTATTACAGTCACGTGATTTTATTTAAGGGTTTACTAGTTTATTTATTTATAAAGGCTTACCAACTAGAACTCGTACAAATACTTAAACTAAAGTACATTTATTTTCTTTTTTGTACGTTTCTAAATTAAAGGCATGCACTACATTCACTGAAATAAAAAGAAAGCAAAACCAACGCATCTAACACTATAATAATTAAGAAGAGATTATAATATATAACTGATTAAATATTTTTTTCAGTTTTTCACAAGATTAAGTAAATAATTAATATTTTTAATGTTATTTGTAAAGTTATAAGTCTACTGCCATATTGGTTTGCATAGCGTTGTTTTCAGTGGGGGATGACATACCCCAGTCACCTGCAGAGCGGCTGGAAGCCGCCCTGGTTTCTAGATGGGAAGGACTGTCTTCTGGTCCTGGGGGAAGTGGACCAGGCAGCTTCTCCCGTCTGCACCTCCAATACCTGAACAGACTCATCAAAGAACTAATAGTTTGCAAGAACATGGTTACTTATGTAAGTACTAATTAGCTTCCTCTAGGCGTTGTACTTGCTGGTTTTAGGTCATTACTTTTGAAGCCCCAATTTTGACTTAATTTGAAAAAAAGCTAAAAAACATAATATGTCAAACATGGTTCATTTTCATAATGCTTATGGTTGGTAAAATTATCGCAAATAGTCACTTCTAACAGGAATACGTTGAATTACCAATAATCCTGTATATTTACGTGGAATTACCATAAGTAAATAGCAGCCCATTACCGTCCCACTGCTGGGCACAGGCCTCCTCACTCCAAGGAGCGAAGGTTTTTAGAGCATACGTACCACGCAGCTCCACTGCGGATTGGCAGGCATAGTACACAAGTGCACTCTCTATTCCTTCACTCTCATAGTCCGATGTGACGGGAATCCGACACGACCGGAGAGAGATCAGGCGCAGGACCGACGGCTTAACGTGCTCTCTGAGGCACGGGGGTGGATCACACCGCCAGGAAATTTTAAAGGAATTACCATATTACGGTCGAATTTCCAATAATCTTGTATATATATATATATATAATTACCGATAACTTTGTATATATTCGTCGAACCACCAATAACTCTTTATATATACCTCGAATTTATAATAACCTATTTATAAGTGTAATTACTGATAACTCTGTATACATCTAGTGGTCTAGTGGTTAGCGTGTTCGACTACAGACATGAGGTCCTGGGTTCGAGTCCCGGGTCGGGCCAATTCAAAAATCAATATTGAGTTTTCTATTAAGATTTTCTCAATATTTGCCCGAAGTTGGGAAGTTGGCGGTGTGATCCACCCCCGTGCCTCGGAGAGCACGTTAAGCCGTCGGTCCTGCGCCCGATCTCTCTCCGGTTGTGTCGGATTACCGTCACATCGGACTATGAGAGTGAAGGAATAGAGAGTGCACTTGTGTACTATGCCTGCCAATCCGCAGTGGAGCAGCGTGGTGGGTCTATGCTCTAAAAACCCTCTCTCCTCGGAGTGAGGAGGCCTGTGCCCAGCAGTGGGACGTTAATGGGCTGCTACTTACTTACTTTACTTACTGTATACATACGTCGAATTTTCAATAATCCTGTACATAAATGTGTGATTACTAATTAACTCTATATATTTACGTTAAATTACCAATAGCCCTGTATATATACGTGTAATTACCAATAACACTGTATATATACGTCAAATTGCTAATAACTCTGTATGTAGCCTATTTTCGGCTATAGTTAGGACTTTATTTAGGAGCAGCACAGCACATTCCGGGCAAACCTCCTCCAAGCTACCTCCATGCACCAAGAGAGTATCGAGGAACTGATCCATATCCTGGCAATCCTCCTGGATCAGGCTCGGGACCTGTACTTCGCTTTGCACAGTCGAGCTAACTCAGTAACTCACGGAGAGTTTGAGAGGGAACTGGCAGTTTATAGGTAAGTAGTTTACCCGCGTTACTTGGTTTAAATCATTTAAAAGTGAGAGTGAGAAAGAAAGAGAGAATAAGATAGAAGGAGGAGGAGATGGAGAAGGTAGGAAGACGGGGAGAGAATGAGAGGTAGAGGGAGGGAGACAGCTAGATAATGAGAGTGACAAAGATGGAGAAACAGAGGCGGTAACGGGAGAGAGAGGGAGAATAGAAAAAGACCGATAATAAATTTGTTTTTTTTTTATGTTTATAATTAAATATTCCACTATAATATAATGTTTTCAAATATGTTTTAACATACTTCTATTAGATTCGCCTGTACATATGTAACAGTAATGCGAAATCCTGACATAAAAACCTTGAATAAATCGATTACTATACCTATACCGTTTTAGAGATTAGCATGAACAAACAAATACTCGAAATATCTATAAATTGCCTTTTAAGTATAGCTAATGTGTTAACAGGTATGGAGCAGGTGTGTCTGTTTATTCAATTTTATTTGTATGTATAGATAATTGTTGTATGGTATTATACCAATATCTTATCAACTGACGTGATATTGTATTTAAATATTGATTTAAGACATGCTTATAAATGAATACTAATTAAACAAAAGGAGGGATATTAATTCTTGAAGTAAACTAATAAACAGAGGAGTACATTATTTCCTTCATATAGAGAAGGAGTGCACAATGAAAATGGTTTTAAAAAATTATGCGTATAAAGTATATTAAATAGATAAAAAACACATTCACACACTACCGTGTATTTGAAACACACGTACATTGATAACTAAATATTTGAACCAGAGGGAAACTTTATAAAATTTTGTTAAGGATTGAAAATCTGAGACATATTGAGTGAATCCAAAGAAAATAGATTTAAATGGATCAGTGTTTCTCAACGTAGAGCCCACGCACCACAGGGGGGCAATTTGATAGTTAAGGGGGGAGTTTGATGGTTAAGGAAGGAGGCAATTCGAAAGTTAAGGGGCAGTTTGATGGTTAAGGGAGGAGGACATTTTGATAGTTAAGAGGGAGGTTGATGGTTAAGGAAGGGGGCAATTTGATAATTAAGGTGGAAAGTTTGATAGTTAAGGGGGAGGTTGATAGTTATGGAAGGGGGCAATTTGATAGTTAAGGGGGGAGTTTGATGGTTAAGGAAGGAGGCAATTCGAAAGTTAAGGGGGAGTTTGATGGTTAAGGGAGGAGGACATTTTGATAGTTAAGGGGGGAGTTTGATGGTTAAGGAAGGGGGCAAATTGATAGTTAAGGGGCAAGTTTGATGGTTACGGAAGGGGGAAATTTGATAGTTAAGATGGCAAGTTTGATGGTTAAGGAAGGGGGACAATTTGATAGTTAAGGAGGGAGTTTGATGGTTAAGGAAGGAAGCAATTCGAAATTTAAGGGGGGAGTTTGATGATCAAGGAAGGAGGCAATTCGAAAGTTAAGGGGGAGTTTGATAGTTAAGGGAGGGTGACAATTTGATAGTTAAGGGGGGAGTGTGATGGTTAACGGAGGGGGAAATTTGATAGTTAAGGGGGCATGTTTGATGGTTAAGGAAGGGGGCAATTTGATAGTTAAGAGGGAGGTTGGTGGTTAAGGAAGGGGGCAATTTGATAGTTAATGGGGGAAGTTTGATGGTTAAAGGAGGGGGAAATTTGATACTTAAGGGGGAAGTTTGATGGTTAAGGAAGGGGGCATATTGATAGTTAAGGGGGAGATTGATGGTTAGGGAAGGAGGTAATGTGATAGTTAAGGGGGAGTTTGATGGTTCAGGAAGGGGACAATTTTATAGTTAAAGAGCAAATTTGATAGTTAAAGGGAAGATTTGATTGTTAAGGGGGGCAATTTGATAGTTAAGGAGACAATTTGATAGTTAGGGGGTATTTTGATAGCTAATTAGGCAATTTGATAATTGAGGGGACAATTTGATAGTTAGGAGGCATTTTGATAGTTAATGAAGCATTTTGATAGTTAAGGGATCAACTTAAAATAAATTAATATATAAAAAAAAACAATATTAAACAATATCCGTTCTTTATTATGTTTTGAATTTTTACTTACGATGTTTTGACAAAATTTCATAAAGATTTCCTAAAATTATTATTTATATATCTTAAAATCCTACTTACTAACTATAATATCTTACTTACTATGTGTGATGTGGCTTAAAAAGGTTGGGAAACACTAATATAGACTGTAGTATAATTTCCATTGATTCAACAACGGCGCCGTGGCTTAGTTGGTTAAAGCGCCTGTCTAGTAAACAGGAGATCGTGAGTTCGAATCTCGCCGGGGCCTTGTGGTAAACTTTTTTGCTTATTAATTTTGGTGTATTTTTAATACGTTTTTATTAGCTTAGCTATCTTTGCGTGTAACGGGATCTTTAAACTTGTGTTTAGATGCTTTTCAAAACATTTAATTTAAGATTTTGCACATTTCTCAGGGGCGACGGAAAACAAATCGATCCTGATTGAAAAAAACATATTTTTAAAACGTTTTATTAGCATTATATACGCACCGTCAAGGTAGTACAGCTAAATAATAGTTTCATTAAAATGTTTAAAAAAAAAACCACCAATTAAACACAATTAGCTGACGCTCGGGTCAAGAAACGCATGCGGCAGCTGCCTGTGTGATTTTTTTTAAATTGCTGACAGTTTAGCGCTTATGTGTCATCTCACTTGATGGTAAGTGATGATATAGTCAAAGATGGAAGAGCGCTAATCTGACAAATTAGAAAATACAATTTTCTTAATTCACCCGGGAATTCAATTCGGGAAAAAAAAGCGAGTACTTGCACCACTGCGCCAGCGAGGCCGTGATAGTACAAAAAACGACTAAATTGGGCCAAAGTGCCTTGACCCATGCGTTCATAGGCGCGCCGCGGCGAAAATGGCTCAATTTAGTCGTTTTTTCACACAGACAGCAGCCGCGTGCGGTTCTTGACCCGAGTGTCAGCTGATTCTGTTTAATTGTTGGTTTTTTTTTAGTAAAGAAGGTATTTTTTATGAAGTTATTGTTTCATTTAAATGTAGTAACATGACGGAGCGTAGATAATGCTAATAAAACGTTTTAAAAAAATGTTTTTCTTTTTTAATCAGGATCGATTTGTTTTCCGCCCCATCATCAACAACTTGTTATTTATTGCATTCTATGTGTAAATATTTGTATGTATGCTTATGCTATTAGCGATAAGACCGCCTTTTGTGTATTTGTTGTTTACTTTTAAGTGTCTTTTGATTAATTTCTGTCTTTTACTAATGTGCAGTGAGGAGTAGGAAAAATGAATAATATAAGTGTATATAGATTACTATGTTAATCTTTCCCCAAGGTCCAAGAAGTGGATGAAGTTCAAGGATTACTATGACGCATCATCAGCTTGCCTGATTGACGCCGTGAGGAGAGACCCTGACCTTCGGAAGGAGGATCTCTCTGATGAGCTCATTGTTATTAAGCATGTTCTACACTGGCTTTATAAAGGTTCGTATTGTTTGACAGCCTTGCTGGTGTAAAGAGGTTTATTACCTCTTATGAGGTCAACAGGTAACAGACGGTACCGGGTTCGATTTTTGGTATGTCGAATTCAAGAAGTATTATTTTCAAATTTTGTCAAGGTTGTTGTTATAACTAAGTAGCAGACCATTAGCGTCCCACTGCTGGGCACAGGCCTCCTCACTCATATGAGAGAGGGTTTTTAGAGCATAGACCCACCACGCTGCTCCACTGTGGATTGACAGGCATAGTACATAAATGCACTATCTATTCCTTCACTCTCATAGTCCAATGTGACGAAACGACCGGAGAGAGATCAAGGACCGACGGTTTAACGTGCTCTCCGAGGCACGGGAGTGGATCACACCACCAACTACCCAAATTCGGGCAAATATTGAGAAAATCTTAAAAAGAAAACTCAATATTGATTTTGGACTGGCCCGACCCGGGACTCGAACCCAGGACCTCATGTCTTTAGCCGAACATGCAAACCACTAGACCAATGATGTAGTCTTACATTAACTAATGGAGTCCAATTATCGGTTGCTCTACCACAGAATACGCTTGGAATTTCTCGTTCCCGTAAAAAATGAAATAATAAATAACCTATGTTTTTACTTTTGACATCAACCATATGCATTGATATTTTGTTTAGGGGAAACAAAAAGACATACAGACAAATAGACATAATCTGTTTTAAATGTTCCTCTTAAAAATTCATATGTTTTAAGCTATTTATTATTTACATGAGAAATTGATGCTTTTTTTTACATCGCGTCTTTGCTGGTTTTGTCACTAGCCACGACCGTAGCCACCCACCAGTTCGGATCAAATATCTTTTTCCTAAATCTGTTCTCCTGGGAATCGATTTTGTTAACGAAAAGAGATAATATTGTAAAAAAACTTTAACAGGAGCAAAAGAAGATAAAAAATATCTGGGTCCAGTATTAAAACCGTTTCTAAACGATCTCCATGGAACTGCTTCGGAGAATTCCTGGTTCCTGGAAGACTTTGATGCGAAGAAATGTATTGGGGAGTTTGAGGGGCTCAAGGAGTACAGCTTGAGGGTACACGAGGGTCTGGAACCCTGTGTGGGGCTGTTGGATGCTGCGAAGAAGTACACTTGGGCGAAAGCTATGGTGGATCTCGTGGACCGATATCGGCATGTCGGTACGCATTTTTCACTCACTATTTCATTCATTTTAAAATGCCGTCATGATTGTGCAGAGAATTTAAAAAAATCATTTTACTCACAATCATTTTTATTATTTTTATAGTGAAGCGCCATTTTTGTGCAGAGTATTAAAAAATTATTTTACACACAATCGTTTTTAATTCGTTTTATAAAATGCCCGCCATTTTTGTGCAGAGATTTAAAAAAAATCATTTTACTCACAATCATTTTTATTATTTTTATAGTGAAGCGCCATTTTTGTGCAGAGTATTAAAAAATTATTTTACACACAATCGTTTTTAATTCGTTTTATAAAATGCCCGCCATTTTTGTGCAGAGATTTAAAAAAAATCATTTTACTCACAATCATTTTTATTATTTTTATAGTGAAGCGCCATTTTTGTGCAGAGTATTAAAAAATTATTTTACACACAATCGTTTTTAATTCGTTTTATAAAATGCCCGCCATTTTTGTGCAGAGATTTAAAAAAAATCATTTTACTCACAATCATTTTTATTATTTTTATAGTGAAGCGCCATTTTTGTGCAGAGTATTAAAAAATTATTTTACACACAATCGTTTTTAATTCGTTTTATAAAATGCCCGCCATTTTTGTGCAGAGAATTAAAAAATCATTTTACACACAATCACTTTTATGTCGTTTTACATAATAATAATACAATAATAAAAATTCTTGCGTTAGTAACATTCATTATTTATTCCTAATCTAACTTAAATTTGATTATAATAAAAAAAATCTGCCGCCTTACTATCCAGCCCAAACTGCACCTGCACCTTGTTGGTTAAGTGGTGAGTCCATCTTTCCAGTTAACATCCTCAAGATGCTGTTTGCGCTGGAACATAACCTTGGCAACAACGACGCCAGTCGTTTTCTTTGCAGGGAAATAAATCATCCATCCAAGTTTTTGTGTACAGGCGCCATGTTTGTGCAGAGAATTAAAAAATTAATTCGACATAATCATTTTTATTTGGTTTTATAGAATGGCGCCATTATCGTTCAGAGAATTCAAAAACTCTCTACAAAGTATTTTTTATAAAATGGTGCCATCAGTGGGCATAGAATAAAAAAAACTCGTTTTCCATTTTATAATTTTTATAAAATGGCGTCATTATTCAAAACCAGGTTCTACACAGTAATTTTTATAAAATGGTGCCATTAGAGTGCACAGAATAAAAAAACTCATTTTCTATACACACATTAATTTCGTTTTATAAATTGGTATTATCTAAATAACTAACTATATAAAAACAATCTATCGTTATCATTTTGTGTTTAATTTATATAATGGCGCCATTATTGTGCAGACAATTCAATGAGAAATTTAATTTTATTGAATTGTGCCATTTTTGCAAAGACAATTTCTATAAGAACTTTACTATTTTATCTATAATCAGTCTTTGTTTTCATAAAGTGGCGCCATTCATGCCAAATCATTTCATGCAAATTTTATTCTTATGTCCATAATTATTTCTGCTTTCATAAAATTGTGCAGAAATCGTATTATAAACAAATATATCTTTATTAAGCTAAAAACAGAACATAAATATTAATTATAATAAAGTTCGAGAAATAATAAAAATAATAAAGTAAATTATACCACATAATCTATTTTATATAATTACACCATTATTGGACAGGGAGTTTACTGGGAAATTATTTTTTTTCACTGCAATCTTTCTTTATTTTTAGCAAATGGCGCTATTTTTGTACAGACTCATTTAAAGTGGCGCACATTTTTTAGGGGTCCATAATTACGTTTAAATGTATGTTTTTTTCAGAATTCCGTCTCGTTTTTCCAACTGGGGATGGGCTAGCTGTCTCTTACCCAGTGAAGCTCCCTACTCGTCGTGAGCATCGCTCAGCTCGTGTTCTCACATTGAGCAGGAGAGATAAGGCAGATGCGAAGCTGAGATTGGCCAAACGATGTGTTCTTGCAGCCTTTACTTCAGTTCTTGTGGGAAGGTGATATATCATTTTTTTATCTATTCATTCACCACTTTATTTTATATCTAGCTGTTTTCGTTTGTCTTTTTCTAAAATAAAACGGCTTAAGTTATCAACTATAATCTCAATCTATCAGCCAGTGAAATTGCTATCCAAATCGGTACAACCGTTTCAGAGATTAGACGATACAAATAGACAGATTCAAATATTTTTCCACCGTGTATTGTATGTCGCATTACAGCTAGCTACATAATAGTAATGTGAAAGCCAGCTGAACTCATGCCTCACATCAGTTGACTCATTTATATCGAAGTTTCAATAAACTTGGTTTTTTCTATATGTACCTTATATACTTTCATATATTTCAATCAAAATTTTGAATAATGAAATCTTACAAATTTGTATGTTCTTATATTACAAGTTGTATAAGACTCCTGACAAAGTTTAACTTCTACATGAAATATTAAAGACAATATCGTTTGATATGATAACGTCCAAAATTCTATTCTCGTGGAAGGCACAAAGGTCGAGATAAACCGTCCTCTTGCAAATTGCTACAAAATGCGGGTGGAATGTTAATAGCGTTGTCGCGATGGCAAATCGATGCGAGAGCAGTTTCCTCCTTTCCTTACAGTCTTATAAAACCGCATCCTTTAAAATATAAAAGGATTTTTATAATCCATAGAAGAAGAGACTCTTTAGGAAGTTCAGAAAATTTGATTCTCATATTAAAATAATAAAACAATGCATGTAAGTCTTTTGTATGATAAATCTTTGAAGGATAACTAAACGTCTGATTGAATAGATAGAAAGAATCAATGAAAGACAGACAGAATGAATGGATAACAGACGGAATTAACGTCTCACTGATATTGAATGGCAAACAAAAAGACAAATAATAACAGACAGATTGACTGAATTTAAGACAGATAGATATTGCATGACTAAAAAGACGACTAATGATTGACAGGATGAGTGAAAGACAAAATGACCGACTTACTGACAAACAGACTGACTAAATTAATGACATAAAATGATTGGCAGGCATTGAATGGTTTATTAACATATTGACTATTTGAACGGGTACATACCACGATGGCGTTTTTTAATTTTGCTGATATTTCGACCCAGTTGCATGGATCGTGGTCACGACGTTACTGCTGTGGGCGGTTGTGTCAAGCTGTCAAGGGCAGAATCTGTCTACCCTACGTCTGACCTGTTTAATTTTCACGGCACCCACATCCATTTTTCGGCATACATTTGTCCGATTGTTCATTTGGCATAACTTCACCACTGGATTCCACGTATCCGCCAGCTTAAAACCATCTACCATCATTTGATGATAGTCACTTTATCACGTTATTACCAATGTACGATTAAAAATGGCATTAAAGAACTTGAAATCTGATATAAGAGTTTTTTCACGCCTTGTCCTGAGAAGAACCCACAACCTATATTATTTCAATGTAGTTTGTTACAGTTATTTCAATATAACTACCACGCTTTTATCGTGTCAATAATCCATTAAATTACAATTTTATTAATATCTTTTTATTAAATATACATATGATGTACCTCTTACTGAAATCGAATTGAATTTAAAAAATATATATGTCGGAGTACAATAGTTTTAATTTTGAAAAATTGCGTCGTTTGTTCATTTGGCATAACTTCACCACTGGATTGGATCGCGATTGAAATTAGGATATTTTTTAAGTTAAATGGCCTCGCGAACTAATCTCTCCATATAATGGCGGTCCGTGGAAAGAACTTTCGGGCTATATCGGCAAAATTAAAAAACACCATCGTGGTATGTACCCGTTCAAATACTCAATAGGCATTGAATAACAAACAGACAATAATTAAATGACAGAAAGAATGTATGGATAACAGACAGATAAATGACTAATAGAGATTGAATAGCTAACAAAAAAGGCGATGATATCATAGTAGCCATTTGTAATCAGGTAAAATATATCAGCAAGATGTTTGTCAATGTGCAATAAAACATCTAAAGTAGTGTTTAGACTTAATTGGATGGGTCAAAGTCACATCATCTCAAACCCGTGCGAAGCTTGGACAGATTGTTAGTATATGTTATCTTTTTAGGCCACGAACCAATCAAATCTCAAGACATGGGAGTACAGAGGAAATCTTAGCAAGCGTCCAAAATGGAAGTTACTGGAATGCTACAAAACCTGACATTATCCCTTCTATTTCCCAAAATTCCAACTCTATAGAAATACCTAAAGTAATCCGTAGATCTAGAAGAAGACCAGCAACTTCTTACGGCTTTCCAGAAATCTCTATCACAAATCAATCAGATTCGAAGACCTTAAGAAGAAAATACCATACATTAAAGAGCTTGGTTTATACTGAACCCGTTGAGTGTATCAAGGAGTTGAGAGAAAGACCAAGATCTGCTGGGTCTACTGTGAGGAATAAGGACGCTTTGAGTAGACCCAGTATACTTGAAACATTAGACTTTATTAATGGAGTGAAAGACGTGCTATGTGGTAAGTCTTTTTGAGTTAAAACTTTTCTACTTGTATGTTTGGACGTTTGTTAATTCATAAACTTTGATAATAATATATGTATTGTATAGTAACTATTTCACTGCCTCATTGGTCTAGTGGTTAGCATGTTCGACTACAGACATGAGGTTCTGGGTTCGAGTCCCGTGTCAGGCTAATTCAAAAATCAAAATTGAGTTTTCTATTTAAGATTTTCTCAATATTTGCCCGAAGTTGGGAAGTTGACGGTGTGTTCCACCCCCGTGCCACGGAAAGCAAGTTAAGCCGTCGGTCCTGCGCCTCATCTCTTTCCGGTCGTGTCAAATTCCCGTCACATCGGACTATGACAGTGAAGGAATAGAGAGTGCACTTGTGTACTAGGCCTGCCAATCCGCAGTGGAGCAGCATAGTGGGTCTATGCTCTAAAAACCCTCGCTCTTCGGAGTGAGGAGGCCTGTGCCCTTTAGTGGGACGTTAATGGGCTGCTACTTACTTACTTATGGTAACTATTTTAATAATCAGGCTTAATAATTATTATCGTCACGTCATGGCGATTATGGAGAATGAGAAACAAAACAACGTGTATATAAAAATTTCAAGTGGATAGGAATCTTGTGATATCCCACCTTCTCACGATATCTATTGGATAGTTACTGATTGCACTTGGGTGATATCATATTTTAAACCGAAGTCAATGTCACAGTGGAGGAATCTGGACCCTCGGACACAGAAGACGTGGTTTGGTCACCACTGGACGAGTGGGTGGTAGTGCAAGCAGCACCGCTGTCGCTGATAGCCAGTAGATGTGGGGGTTCATTACATTTGTCTCTGGGGGACATACTCCAAGCACTGCTGCAGCGAGGGAAGTTCACTGTGAGAGTTTTAAGCATTTTTTATTGTGTAACCGCTTACACACACTTAGTTTTGGTTTGGTTTCTACCCTCTATTTTTTCCTAATTTTTTATGTATACAGATTATATCTTATTTTTTTAAATGTTCAGCCTCAGACTACTATTAAAGTCAAAGTCAATATTTTTATTCAAGTAAGCTTTTACAGCACTTTTGAATCATCAAATATCGTTTTTTTTCCATAAATTATTTAAATGACTGATAATAACATTAAAGAACGATTTACAATCTAAGGTTACGAGGGATCCTTCGCGCCCTGATCTGAGATGAGCCCACAATAAACTCAGTTGGGTGTACATTTTATTTTTTATCATCATCATTACAATATGTATTTTCAATCTATTCTATATCGGTTAGAGCAATTCATTTGCTCCTACTTTTTTTGTCTTCTAAGTAAACTTTGAAATAAAAGAATGATTTTTCAACTACCTTCCTTTTAATAAAAGATTTAAATTTAGTAAGAGACACCTCCATAATTAATTTTTTTTTAAAAATCTAGGCTGTGCTTATAATTTCTAAGCAATTTTTAAACGTTTAGAAACTCTACCATTTCTCAACAGTACTTGTAATGTTTAGATGCTGTCCATTTCTTGTAAATTTTACTAGTGTGTAGTCTCCTCTGTATTAGCGATCATGATTAAGGGTAACTGTATACGTTTCTATAATAAACTCCCACAAGACGTTTTAGAGATGTCGATTAATAAATTCAAAGTCTTTGGTAAAAGAAAGTTGATAGAAAAATCGTATTATAAGTTGCAAGATTACTTAGATGATAGAAACGCGTGGGAGTACACGAAAAGTCGTTCTGGAGTACCATCATTAGACTCACATTAGAATTAGAGTGTGGAAAAAAAAAATATAATTTGACGATTCAAAAGTGCTGTAACATGCCTACTTGAATAAAGATATTTTGATTTGATTTGATTATTTTATTTGTGAATTGCTATTAAACTACTATATTTGTTTATTATACTGAGGTCTTTTTAATTATATCAGTGAAAGGTTTACATGCACAACATCCGGTTTAACGATATTCCGGAAATTCACAAATTTAATTAACACTTCTGTTTAGTCGTCCTTTTCACGGCGACTGTGATTGGTGGGCTTATTATTTTGGAGTGGGGCGTTTGGGATAAGAAAGGTAGCACAGGAAAATAAAGGAATATTTGCCTAGTGACAGTTCTTAGTACGTATTGTGTTTTAAGTCATTCAAAGTATGTAATATAATAATGAAAAATCTGAGAATAGTATAACTTAACCTGCAAATTAGTCAGAGACTAAAATCTGTGTGCAATTTCTTAGTAATTAAAGTGTTTATAACCTATCTACACTATTTATTACATGTAATATTAATTTAATACAATACAATACAATATAATACTATAATACAAGGTGGACCGACGACATAAAGAGGGTCGCCGGTAGCCGCTGGAGCCAGGCGGCGCAAGATCGGGCCTTGTGGACGTCATTACGTGAGACCTATGTCCAGCAGTGGACGTCCATCGGTTGAAGCGACGACGACGACGACTACGAATATTAATATTGTTTCTGCCTATTCTTGTATTTAGCCTCTTCAATTATTTAAATATTTAACCTTTGTCCGCAATTTACTACAAATTTCGAAATGATCAATCACTGTCCGCCATTTTTGCGTGTTCAATTTTAAATGTTTATTTTCTAGTCGCCATCTATTATTTTTAAATGTTTATCATCTGCCCGCTATTTCTTGACAGTTTTTAAAATGTTTGGGTGCTGTCCGCCATATTTTACAAGCTCTATTTTTAATTTAAATTAATATCTCAGTTTATCTATTCTTGTTAATTATTTAAATGTTTAGTCTCCGTCGATCATTTTATTAATGAATCTTTGAGTTATTTGAAATTATGTTGCGGTCTTTAGATCCTGCAAGAGTTGTGTCCATGGCTCGGTGACTGCAGCGAAGGAGCCCTTTTTGCCCTTCACCGATTGGCACGCGCTGCTAGAGCACGATCCACTGAACGCTCCACGGAGTAAGTGGTCACACGAAATATTCGTTTACAAAAAAATCATATTATATTCTTTATCTTGGTCTTCTTAACTGAAGCATTCAGAAGATTTATTTTACGCAGACATCATAATATCAATGAATATAAGGTGCTAGGAATTACATACATCTTCTATCGTATGTGAATGAAGTTCTATAAAATATTCAGGTGGATTAAACAATATTAACAATGCGATCCAATAATAAAAATAATTTAATAACTAATTGTAGTTATTAAATTATTTTTATTATTGGATGTATTGACATCGTTCACAATTGATAAGTAAAAAAAAAACCAGTGTCAGTTAATAACGGTCTTGCCATTACGTTTATTCTAACAATAAAATTCAAATTATATATCGCTAATTTTGTATATGTATTTATATATATGACGGAGTCCATATCTCAACCTTCAAACTGTGGCCGTCGGTGCAATCACTTAATGTTGCCGATTACAAATCACACATTAACAGTTAATTAGAACCGCGCGACAGTTTCAATAGCCCACCGCTCTGGCCGACCGTTAATCGAGAACTGTCGTGTACGCCGTCGGCCTATGACTCATTGACTCCCTCGAGCGCCGACAGACGGCGCTAGCATCCCGGAAACTACTTGACTCCGAGATATAAATTTATATATTTCCCCCAGATATATATATTATAGAAATATCTAGTGGATCGGTACCTATTCGGGCGACACCGCTGAGAATAGCTAGTGTGACTATGGCAGATCAGATCTTTTTATCGCGGGGTCAATCTTGAATAAGATACCCGATGACTTGGGTCAGGCTATCGGGTTATGTGGGGTTGTACCCACTAAAACCCCCTCGGCTATCTAATTCGCCGAAGCTACCCTCGTGCAAAAGTCCATAAGACTCATCCAGGTAGGATTTAATTCCCTACCAATCATTTCATCATCATCAAACCGCTGTCGCAGTGACAGCGATGGACTTCCAAGGATCGCTCTTGGCAGTAAAAAAAACCCTAGTCTCACTGCTTATGGCAGATCCACCTAGGCCAGTTGGATCTTTCGATTAAATGGCGACAATATATCTGAATCTGTATTTTATATATTTGGCTCGCATATCTCAACTATTCTTACGTTCACTTACCTTGATCTACTTGAAATGGCTTCTTTCGTCGGCGCCGACGTTGGAGTCTGTAGCAATCAGGGGGCTGGAAGCCAGGGTCGGTTTCTTCTCCAGCACACATAAGTTCAATAAATCACCCACTATATCGTGATATGCTCGGCGCGAAGTTAGACGGCGATCCCTTTCCTGTCACATCTAAGGCCGAGTGAATGCCAGTTGTTGACATTCTGGTTCCATAGACTTTATAATACAGAAAATGAGAAACTTATGATATCCACAGATATAATAAAATAATAGAAGAAACAAAATACGGTAACAGTACTCCAGTAAGTATAATCTGACTGTGCAGTAGTAGTTATATCCGAATATATTTCAAAGCACCTGGAAGCTACCAGAGTCTGATGACACGTTGCAAGAGGCTCCACAGCGGTACAGGGCGAAGCCCCCGGACTACACGTCAGGAGACGAAGCACCTCAACCTCCACCACTGCCACGACAATCCAGCAGAGAAAAGAAGGTATAAACAGTAATAAAAGATTCAAAATGTTAATCTGCCTGTGTCATTGGTCTATTGGTTAGCGCTTTTAAAAATCGATATTGCGTTTCTCAATATTTGCCCGAAGTTGGGAAGTTGGCGGAGAGCTCAATCCCCGTGCCTCGGAGAGCACGTTAAGCCGTCGGTTCTGCGACTGATCTCACTCCAGTCGTGTCGTATTTCCGCTACATTAGCCTAAGAGAGAGAAGGGATAGAGTGTTCTCTTGTGTACTATGCCTGCCAATGCGCACTGGAGCAACGTGGTGGGTCTTTATAACCCTTTCTCCTATGAGCGAGGAGGTCTGTGCCCAGCAATGGAACGTTAATGAGATGCTACATGTCTTGCATAATGTAATCTTGTCAATACTCGTTTCACTAGCTAAGGGCTAAGAACTTGTGTGTGTGTTGTGTGTGTGTGTGTGTGTGTGTGTGCGCGTGTGTGTGTGTGTGTTTGTATCGTTATGTGTGTTTATTTTAAAATTAATTCTTTTTAATAATTTTGTGTTATTGTGTATATATTGTTTATATGTATTTATGTATTCGTATTATGTATATTAAGTGTTTGTGTATGTTTATATTCTAAGTAATATGAGTATGTCTATTTATTTTTCTGACGGTCTCCCTATACGTTGGGTTGTCTGGAAGAGATCGCTAACTAGCGATAAGACCGCCCATTGTACACTAGAATTACTTAAGTTATTTCGTTGTATTATTATTGTTTCTCTTGTGGTGTTCAATATAGCATATCTATCTATCTAATATCTAAAAAGTATTTTCTATTTAATTCATGTCTGAAGTGGTGGAAGGCTTCGTCTTTAGATGCCACTCCCTATCAAAATATATAAAAAACATTAAGAGGTAAATTACCTCTTACCAGATTAACGCCACTGTAACAAAATATCTTAATCGAGTAATTAATGTCAAGTTAATCGGGGTTTAACTAGTACAATATATTTTATTTATATTCAGCTAGTTAAAGTACGACGATATCTAGTTGAAGGTTATACAAGGTCTTAATAGACCGCTCCCGAAAACGAAGACAGACTATAGCACTAATGACACCTTTAATGATTGGACGAAAAAAACAGTGTCGCGGTCTGGCTTGTTTCGCGGCAGACAGGGGTGGGTCAATAAAAGACTCTTTGAAGGAAATCTTTTATTGGCCTTAAAATCTGGTTGCCGCCCAGCACTGGTGGTAGGAATAATGCGTCACTGGCCTGAATCCAGCACCCAGGTTCAGGGGTGCAATTGCAGTTGCTTGACTCAGGACGCTCTCAGGAAAATCCAAGCTGAGGGGCTCGTTCGAACAGGTGGAGTCGCTCAGCACGCGTGGTACTCCGACCTTAGAGTCACCTTGCACGCGTGGCACTCCCTAGCACTGCCGTGAACCTGAAATGCCGGAGGACAGGCATTATAGCCATGTCCTGCTTCCTGCCAGTGACTCGCCTAGCCCAGCGACTAGACAAACACTACAGCGGCAGAAAACAGGACAGATTAGACATGATATAATAAAAGTAGGGACTCACCCCAGCGGGTTAAGCGTGGCGTTACTAGTATGTCGCACAGGTCACAGATTTATTCACCCGCGCACTGGTAGACCGATCAGGCAAATGAATCCGGCGCGGCGACAAGTGACGTCGAAGGACCGTGCGTTACCGCTAACAACTATTAATTCTACCTACTTATTATATTAATTTTAAGTACAACGTTACAACAGATTTTCAAAGGCGTTTTATTAGCATAAAGTTAGTACAGCTAATTGAAATGATAGATTCATAAAAAAATACATTAATTTACTTAAAAAAAAAACCAGCAATTAAACACAAAATAAAAAATCAAGCGGCGGTTTTTCGCACTTTTGCTCAATTTAGTTGTTTCTGTTACAATACACCAGTGCCGGCCTCGTGCGTCCGTTGAACCGTGAGTCAGCGGTTTTATACCTTTGTGTGTTATAACCGATTTTGTTTTTTTAGTAATGTATCTATCATTTTATTTAGCTGTACTTACACAACGGAGTATAAATAATGCCAAAAAAAGTTTTAAAAAAATGTTTTTTTTTTTTTTAAATCAGTATCTATTTTTTTCCGTCCCATCAACTATATGAATAAATTAAAAATAATTAAAAGCGCAGTTAATTTTTTTATTGCTTACAGGTTAGCGCTAGTCTGTTATCACACCTGATCAAAAGTGATGATACAGCCTAAAATGGAAACGCGTTAACCTGTTTAGAGAATCATACTGGAATAAACTGGTAACTAGCCACGACCGAAGCCACCCATCTGTCAAGAGACAAGCAAATTAGAAAATGCAATTTCACTCTACCGAGGATCGAAGGTGGGACCTCTGTGGCCAGCGAGGCGGTTAGGTCATTACTGTAATAGGTGACTGTCGTTAAATATAAATAATCAACTAATACCTTTTTTTTCAGCTAAAATCATACGCGGATAAAAAAGAAACAATAGAGCATCAAATAAATCAACTAGAAATCACTTCATCACGACCCCCCCTTATAAACACTCCCCACACACAATACACTGGCATAATCAATCCTATATACGATATTAAAATGCCACGAGACAAATTCACCGTTAAAAGAACTAAATCTTTAGGCAGGACATTCAGTTCTAGAAATTTAGGGCTTGAAATAACTAGGTATAACTTGACACTAGGTCATAGGAATAGGAAAAGAACTAATGATGTTGTAACGGCCATAAAAGACACTACAGCTGAGACTGGGTTAGATGTAAAAAGCACTTTCTTTCAAAGATACAATAACACTAATGTTGTAGGGGATTCATATAGAGTTAGCAGAATCAATATTGATTGATAAATAAAGAGAATATTTAATATATTTGTTGGAGAATTCGCGGGCGGGTTCTCCGCCGATCCACAGTGGGCGTTGGTGGGTAATATTGGTGCAATAAATAACCCAGATTATAATGTTCAATCACTTAATGTTCCCGATATCAATTTACACAAACTCATTAATAATAATAGCTAGGATCATGACAGTTTCAATAGTCGGCCGCTCTGGCGGACTGTCATCTGAGAACTAGCGAGTCCGCCGCTGGCTCTAGACATATGACTCATTCCCACGTCGACAGATAGATGGCGCCAGCGTTCCACATACTCCTGCACTCCGACATATTTATTAATACTGGTAGATATCGACGTTGCAAAGCAAATACGTAGTAACCCGCAAACCCAATGTCAGTGTGTGTCAATCCACCTACGCCAGTTCGAACGTTCGAATAAGTGGACTGTATTTCTGGATTACTTGTGCATTATATAGGCTTTAGAACTCCGGGGTATGGAACTTTCACGTCCACTCACCTTAGTAGTCTTCCAAAGGTTAGCAAGTTCAAGAATTCACATACGATACGACGAATGCGGTGCGGTGCGGCCAAGCGCGTGCGTCGATTTTTAACCGACTTCAAAAAAAGGAGGAGGTTATCAATTCGTCTGTACTGGGTAGACCGATCTTGATGATTTTTTTAAATGAAAGGTGGTGCTCGTCATAGGGTCCCATTTTTTTAAAACCCAGTTCTGATGATGGCACCCATGAGAAAACCAGATAAGTGTTAAATTTGCATTCAGCATGTGCGCGACAAATGTACGAATAACTCAAGATCACGCCAACCGATTTCGATGATTCTTGGAATCCATGACAAAGTGACGGAAGTCTTCAATTCTTAGGAGCAAATCAACGATACGCGGCAGAATCTTCTATAATATATCCAGATATTTGAGTTGCCTACCGTAACTTCGGTACGGTCAAGTGCTAGTCGTTGTTAAATATGAAGATCAATGGGTCTCCTCAACGGCTTACAGTAAGGGTGCGGTTTAAGGCAGAAAATATAAGTGTCTGTAATCAAATAGCAATGAGCTTACGTTTGTTGCTGCATTGCAACACCTTTACTTCAGATTCACTAAAAAACTAAAAATAAATAAAAATTTTAACAAAACAAGAACCCCCTTCAAAACAGACTTACAAATATATTAATATGCTCTAAAAAGTAAGAAATAATTGCGCATTCTTTTATAGTGTTCTTCGTATTCTTATATTTGGAGTCGGTGTCCATTCGGTTCCATCTATAATATAAAAATGAATCGCAAAATGTGTTGGTAAGCGCATAACTCAACAACGCCTGGGTCAATTTTGACAATTTTTTTTTTAATGTTCGTTGAAGTCCAAGGCTGCTTTTACGGTGAGAAAAGTTCGAATAACTGCAGGGGAAAACCCTAAAAACAGCAAAAAGTTGTAACTTTTTCTAACTAAAATCTGGAGTCAATTTGACCTTTATTGCTATTCAATAAAGTTCATAACAAATTACAAGTAGAATGTTGTCTAAGCAATGTAGGTGTGTTCCTAACCTCAAAGAGTCAATTTGCACTTTATTACCGGTGCACAAAGTTCAAAATCAATTGAATAGTCACAAAATGTTAGAGCTATTATATATTTAGTACTCCTGTAATTTTATTTCGAAAAACTATAGTAAAACTGAAATCTGCCACATTCCAAATCTTTTTGACAGAACGAAGCCTGTCGGATTTGCTAGTAGCTCAATAATGCAGAGTATTTAATCGAAAAATAATGGAAACAGACAACAAGACAAACTTTTACGAATGATCTGTGGATAACAGATACAATTAACTAACAAACAAAACGAAAACACAGATAAGTAGAAAACGAGAGTTGATATATTAACGCCAATCTACAGACAGAGAAACTAACTAAAAAATATTATAAAAACGCCACTATTTTTGATATACACACTACTTCATTATTAAAATTTATACAATTTAGCACTATTTCTCTTAAAACAACAGCACCATATGGAAATATGAGAAATTGTTCACAAAATTGTTGTGTTCGTTAAAGTTACCTCATATTGCATAACATTTTGTAATATAGCACAATGTTTTTAGTATTTTTAAATGTTGCCACTATATTGTTCAATAATCCACAATATTTTTGAGCTATCAATGTTGCCATCTAATTACTTATAGTCTACAAACGGCGAAAGTTATTATTCTTGGACATAATAATTTACACTAAGTTGTTAAGCAAACTGTAGCGGTATAGTCCTAAAGTTTTGTTAAAACAATATTTTGCGGGTTACTAAGTGTTTGTTATCCAGCGTCCATGTTAATAGGTATCGTACAAAATGTTTGTTGTTATTCATGTTTCGATTTTCCATAATAAATTGTACTAACGAAATTTGTTTCATTTATAACTCGTATAATTTAATGATTATGATATAATCGAATCACAGTGAGTGATTTTTTTCCCGTTCTTGTTAATTTTACTTAATATACGCGGCGGGAGTCATATTTGATAACATTTTATAAAATGGCGTCATTTTTACACAATGTAATATTATTCCATTTTATGAAATGGCGCCAAAATGGTACAGAGTAATATGACGTGGCAGAAATCATATTTGATTTAATTTTATGAAATAGCGCCATAATTGTTTAGAGTAATATGACGCGACAGGAATAATATTTGATTTAATTTTATGAAATAGCGCCATAATTGTATAGAGTAATATCACATGGCAGGAATAATATTTGATTTAATTTGATGAAATGTCGCCATAATTGTACAGAGTAATATGACGCGACAGGAATAATATTTGATTTAATTTTATGAAATGGCGCCATAATTGTATAGAGTAATATCACATGGCAGGAATAATATTTGATTTAATTTGATGAAATGTCGCCATAATTGTACAAAGTAATATGACGCGACAGGAATAATATTTGATTTAATTTTATAAAATGGTGCCATAATTGTATAGTAATATGACGCCGCAGGAATCATATATGTTTTAATTTTATGAAATGGCGCCATAATTGTACAGAGTAATATGACGCGACAGGAATCATATTTGTTTAAATTTTATGAAATAGCGCAATAATTGTAGAGAATAGTGTTCCTCGCGGGGTATTATGTTTTATAAAATGGCGACATTATTGTACAGAGTAATTCGACGAAGTTCGATGATCCCATGGAGATATGGGGAAATTCGTTATTTATCGGATCCAATTGCCAACGCAATCCACCGGAAGATATACAAAAAACAATTTATCCCATTATATAGTGTCATTATGCCAACACGTGTGTCCCCAAAAGTTGTGTCAATCTATCTCCATTTTATGCGACAAATAAAGACAAAATCTAGTTTTTATCCTGTTGATCAAACGACATTTTCCGAAACTAACTTTCGTCCCCTAAGGCTCGCAACTAATCGCTTTACCGCTCTGGACTCTGAAACACTCCGTATAAAAAACATAAACAACTCCGACGGAAGTGAGAAGCTTTAGCTATAAACGAGCTTTTGTACACGATAACTTTTACGTTTCTTTTTCCAGAAACTGAAAAACTTATCAGATTTTTAAATGGTTTAATGATGCAATACATTATATTAGTTAAGATCCTATATTCAATTCTAACATTCCAAAATTCGTTTATATGGTAATGTGTATGGGCGAGTAGACCGCTTCGTTACGTAACGCGTTACGACGCCATTCTGTTTAGCTTCCCTTTCTCTCACGCATACTTCTCTTAGGCAGACTCCTCCTCTCTCACTCTAATACAGCGCTAACAGCGCTAGTCGTATTGCGGACAGACGCCTCCCCCTTTCTACTAAGTGTTTGTATGCGATAGACATATACCATTGACAGAGAGAATGTAACTTAAAAGTTGAGGGTAGACATGGGGATAGGGGAGGGAATGAATAGATATCGTTTCTGATTATATTGATATAACGTCCAAGAATAATATAAGTTTTTATGATTAAATCTGACGCATGCCGTGGCGAAGCGACGCCATATCGCTTCTTTTCACTCGGTTCAGCAATCCGTCATCTCCCTTACCACACCAACTATATTGAATAATATACACCTCGTCGTCTATAAAAACGTTATGAGAACTCTCTTAACTACCATTATACCTGTTCGCGCCAACTGGCATGAAGCTTTGGTACCTCGGAAGCGGCATACTCGTGCCATCTGCAAGCTTTGCGACGTACTAATGCACTGGTTATCGGGAGGCGTCCATATACGACACGAGAGGGCGCCTCCTCTGCAGTTCTATTACCACGGAGCAATATAGTTTATACATTATCTGAAGTACAGAAGACGAAATCGAATTGTCAACTCTCAAGGCGTATGTTGACGGGCGCAAAGGAAGCCTGCTTCGTAGGTTTTTGTATGATTTTGTCGGGAAAGTGCGGTAATTCCACACGTTAATTAGTTTGTGGGGCTAATTAAGCAGATCGTCGCGTTTTGTAGGTCCATATCGTAGCCCTCTAGTGAAAGGTGGCGGGTCATAGCGCGGCTAGGTTATTTCGCCCACGCAGTGGCCGCAATACGATTTTCCTCTGCATTTCGGACTGGAATAGAAGAACCGGCTTCGCCTAGAGTAGCTTTGGACGCCTTGGCAGGTTACAGACATTATCCACACACACACTTACAAATTCACATTCACGTGATCATTCACCTGCCGGGGCTCGGGAGACCAGGTACGTGCACAATTCACTCATATCTGTTTGACACCTAGGTGGATTCTCCCCTTAAAATTCTCCTCCCGCCGTCTCGGGGACCGACTCGACCTGGACCTTTATGGGCCGGGTGTTAAACCAGAACGTTGTCATTTCTTCAATATTTATTACAGTTTAATTATGTAGTTTGGTTTTTTTTTATATTAAAACATGTATATTTTAGTTATTAAAAGAAAAAGTGTATACTGTACATTTAATTCGTGAATTACATAAAAAATATCGCTGTTTCACTATAAAAAACTAAATAAACAATCAAACTGTAATGAATGTTGACGAAATGACACCGTTTCTGTTTATCAGCCTTATTATGGTAATTGAGAGAGTTTTCATAATGTTTTATAGACGACGAGATGTATTCAGTGAAATAATATTAAATGTGCCCGGGAGAATGTATAAATTGTTAGCATAGATAAAAGCGCCTTGTCCCGGTTTAAACCGGGTCACGGTGTCCGTGTCGAGTCGCTTTCAAACCTAAATACCCTACCTGCCCTCTGGTCATGTTGTTGCTTTTTATTTCGCATTGTATTTTTTACAATTGTGCCACTTGCAACCGCGCTCGGAGCTAATGCTTACTCGAGGGGTCCCTGAGAGTAAACTAAAACGGTAAAACCAGGACTTCGACGTGAATACCTTGTAACAAAAAGGTTTTACAAACGTCCTTGAATTCGAATACTTCATTAAAAGCTAAAAAAGCCTGACAGTGAAAGTCGTATCGATCCTTTGGTATTCGTAGATTATCAAATTGTTCGTTAGGATTTTGTAGATTATCAAAACATTCGTTTGGATTATGTCGATTATCAAAATATTCGTTAGCAACTTGTAAATTATCAAAATATTCGTTAGCAATTTGTAGATTATCAAAACATTCGTTTGGATTATGTCGATTATCATAATATTCGTTAGCAACTTGTAAATTATCAAAATATTCGTTAACAATTTGTAGATTATCAAAATACTCGTTTGCTATTTATAGATTATCAAATTTTTCGTTTGGATTTTGTAGATAATCAAAATATCCGTTTGGATTATGTAGATAATCAAAATTTTCGTTTGGAATTTGTAGATTAGAAAAAATTTCGTTTGGATTATGTAGATTATCAAAATTTTCCTGTGGAATTTATAGATTATCAAAATTGTCGTCTGAAATTTGTAGAATATCAAAATTTTCGTTTAGATTATGTATATTACCAAAATTTTCTATTGGAATTTGTAGATTATCAGAAATTTCTTTTGGAACTTGTAGATTACTAAAATTTTCCTTTGGAATTGGTAGATTATCCAAAATATTCGTTTGGAAGTTGTAGATTAACAAATTTTCTTTTGGAATTTGTAGTTTATCAAATTTTTTGTTTGGATTATGTGGATTATCAAAATATTCGATTGCAATTTGTAGATTATCAAAGCTTTTCTGTGGAATTTGTAGATTTCCTTTGGTATTTGTAGGTTATAAAAATTGTCCAGCAGAATTTGTAGATTATCAAAATATTCTTTCGCTATATGTAGATTATATAGGTTTTCCTTTGGAATTTGTAAATTATCAAAATATACGATTGCAATTTGTAGATTAACAATCTTTTCTTTTGGAATTTGTAGATTATCAAATTGTTCGTTTGGATTTTATATATTATCAAAATTTTCGTTTGGATTCTTATACATACACATGTACAATATTTTATGTACCTTCATGTGTGCCCAACTGTCACACTTGAAAGCCAATAATTGAAAGAAGGAGAAGAAGAGTATTATATGGTAATGATGATGAGTTCTTCGCAGAGCAGGGTGCGAATGAATCTTCGTAACCTTAGATTGTAAGTTGTCCTTTATTATAATCACCAGTCATATTTAGCAGTTAACGTGTGGAAATATCTATATTTGACGATTCAAAAGTAGTGTACAGCCTAACTTGAATTTGAATAAGTGCTTTTCAAATGCCATTGTTATACAACGTATGTATGTCTGTTTAACCACAGCGGGTCGCCTGTCACGATATTAAACATGGCCGTGTCAACATGATTTATGTAATTAATATCTGTCTAGGCTGTGAATAGATAAATGAGAACATGCTGGATTTAATTATTTTAACGGACATTAAAAAAAAGACTTCTACGGATCGTTTGGACTTTTTTTCATTGCTGTTGGTTAGTCTCACTAAAACTCGAAAGCGTCTGGACTGAATTTGGCTTTGAATTATTTGTGGAAGTCCAGGGAAGTTTTAAAAGGTGTACTTGTTGCTGGGGTGGTTGGATGATCAAATGTAAAGAACTGCAATGACTCGTTAAGGACACGTGTCGTAGACCGTGTCGGTTCGGAAACCGACACGTTTAGAAGCCGCGCTGGGAGTGCTATAAAAGGAACCGAGAGCGCAAGTTCAGTACACAGTTCTTATTGACTGTCTTTGTGATAACCATTACCGCTATAATAAAACTTCTGCCTTTGCCATATGGGCAAACTCATACATATCGTTTATACATTGTATTGTGTTATTAATTAGTCATATTCTAGTTTCATTAATATATTCTTTCTAATATCAGTTTAAATAATTAATTAATATATTCCTTATCTTATAATGTTTCTTTCTGATGTCTTCCTTCGGCCTCCCTTTTCAATCCGACACATGGATTATAGTGAAAACAACAATTTCGCTTTTACTTAGAACCTATTCCTGCCCGTTAAACGTTTGAAGTCCCGTCGTTTGGAAATTAATTCAATTTAAAAGTCGATCAGAAATCAAAGTAAATTGACAAATATGTGACGGCGGCAACGTTTTTTAATATTATAACGTAACAAGGTGTGCAGCGAGCTCGCAACAAACGTCTATCAACGTTCGAACTTCCCCCACTCGCAGAAACTAGTATAAAAGGGCTTGCAATTCATGGAGAATCGAGGTGAACCCTGAAAAAAGTGTAGCAGTGCTTTTCACAGGAGTGAAGAGGATTTGGAATCATAATCTGCCTAACATTAAGCTTTACGACATGGACATCCCATGGCGTAAAGACGCTAAATATCTTGGAGTTACCCTGGATAAAACCATGAACTTTAGTAAGCACATTCACAATGTCCGTGGCAGAGCCGCGGTTGTGCTAGGTAGAATATATCCCCTGATCTGCAACAAAAGTAAAATGTCACTTCGCCACAAGGTGACACTTTACAAAACTTACATCCGCCACATTTTATCTTACGCCAGTGTTGTATTTGCACACGTGCCAGAACACAGACTGGCCCGTCTGCAGACGCTCCAAAATAAGTTTCTGATGATGGCCACGGGTTGCCCCTGGTACGTTCGAAATGTTGACCTACATAGGGATTTAGAACTCCCCACGTTTAAGAGTCATTTCAAAGAGCTATCAGTCATAGGAACCCGCTAGTGGTTAACGCGTCCTCTTATAGGATCCATCTCAACGTTCCGCCTAGGAATCTCTTCCTAAATATATCCTTAACGACCCCGACGATACGATAACTATCGCCAATCTACCATACCGGGTAGGGACAGACACTCACACAAATTTTACACAGCGACTCCGCCGGCGGAGTTGAGGTCCCCGACTTCTGACGTCACCCGACGTGGACTTCACCCACGTTCCCGCGGGCGCTTCTGATTCTGTCTCCAAGCCGAGGCTCGGTCTCGCAGGAGACGCCCTTGGAGCGGCGTTTCCCCGGAGAGCAAGCCCTTTTCAGGGCTCCCACTTGAAATGTGGCGGCCTCCATAAGAGCCCGTCCTCCTTCCGGTTACGCTGTAAAAGGCAGTAGGGCTAACAGCAAAACATAGTCCAAACAAAAAAAAACTGGCGGGGGTTCTTACTCGAAGTGCTGCCCGGTGCACACCTTGCACCCATAAATTATTGGTTTTTGTCATTTAGTTAAAAAAATAATTAATAATTTAGTTTAAAAAAATTCATAATCTCTGTGAAAATTGACTGTGGTTGTTTTTATTTAAACGATGGAATACCAGAACGCGATATATACTTTTGTTTCTTAAGTTCAGTGATTATAACTTTCAAGCTGATGCAGTGGTGTGAGTACACGTTTTGCTTGTTATTGTTGTTGTCAGAGGTGCCGGGTTCGTTCCCCGGGCATATATAGGAAACTGCATTTTTTAATATGTCTGAGTCTAGATTTGGCTATTGACTTGCAAAACAAAGACATTGGTGTTCCAGCACGATGCTGTGTAGAACACATAAGAGGCAAATGGGCTCTTACTAGATTAACGCGCTTGTCAGAAATAGAGCAATATACAGTAGTTATAATAATAATAATTAGTAAATTAATAATATGTTCATAATTATTATTTTTTTTATTATTAAATATTAAATAGGATTTCATAACAAAAATCAATAAGCAAACTTAAATATTATTTTTTTTGCCAAAGGCTCTACCACCGGTTCGTAACCTAAATGACTACAGAGAAGAATCGGGCATGAAACCATAGTCTTTTAGTTTTTTTTATCCATGTTATATATAATATAAATTACAATAAAATACATCATCAACACCCATTATCATTAAATATAAAAACACGTCAGTTTTAATTTAAAGAGATACACTAGCTTTGTATCGCAGTGCAGCCCTTTTTACCGACACAACTAACTTAAAACACAATAACTGATAGCTAACATTGATTATAAACTGAGGACTCAACTAACTTCTACGTTCTCAAAACACCAATGAGAGTGTTTGGCGTCAAATACATTTTTTATTTATCTTATTTATTAAGAAACTACCATTCCCTGTTAGTTTTTAATAGTTATAATTTAAGTAATTCTGATAACATTATATCGAACCTTAACATTAATGCAGACAAATAAAAGTAATTAAAATGCGCCATCAGAGGCAAATGGATAGGTGCCCAAAAGGCTGGCAGCGTTACCTCTTTGGACAGCGATACTTATACGCTGACCGAAGAACCACCCGGCCTTAGGGTCACGGGTGACCTCAACTGAAATTTCTTTCAAAAATCTTTTAGCCTCAGGACCCCACGGTCCCAATGTCTCCACGCCAAATTTGCGCCATATTTGGTCCTGAGGCTAAAAGCATTTTTGAAAGAAATTTCATCTCACTTAGTTGATGTCACCCGTGACCCTAAGGCCGGGTAGTACTTCGGACAGCGTATCGCTGTCCAAAGAGGTAACGCTGCCAGCCTTATGGGCACCCATCCATTTGCTTCTGATGGCGCATTTTAGTTGCTTTTATTTGTTCTGTATTAATGTTAAGGTTCGATATAATGTTATCATGGTTAATTGTATATTTAAGTTATGTCCCAAATTGGCATCATTTACAATGTTTACAAATCTAATGAACTATCTATCACGCTCATCTTAGTTTAATATCAATAATAGCTTATGAGTTGTTGGTTTTATTGGGAAAAAAAGTCTCAAACTAGAATTAGCAGGAAGAATTTAAGGACTGTGGCACAACGTCACCTCCTGGTGGCAATGATTGGCGGTGATCTCTCGCTGGGGAGCATTATAGGTGCGATGCTCTCCAATGATAGGATGTGGGCCGGAGTATCCTCCTTCTGCGAGACCGTAGTCTCGCTTAAGGAAGCCCATGAGCGAGAAAGGGAGAATGCAGCTGATGCTCCCGCTCATCGCCGAAGGAGGCAGGGTGCTGGGCGGCGCGTGTTTGCGCGCCTCCTTCCACGTCCTTGAATCCTCAGTTGGACTCATCTGGGGTACCAGGGACGAATGCGAAAGTTGATCACCTGGTGTCTCACTTACGGATGAAGAGGGTTCCGCTGGGTTTTAGTGGGTATTGCGAGGTCTCCTCCCTCGCCGAGTCCCACACTCCTGACCTGTAGGTCGGGGTTCGTGCCTAAATACATTTCCCAGCGAAAAAAAAAGGAAGAATTTAAGGAAATAACGTAGTTGAGAGAAAACTTGCACTATTCATGTTTCTATAAAGCCATTGGATATTTTTCTCTTCTGTGAGCAATAAAAGGTGTCAAAAGCGACGAGATGTGTTGACAATAAAACTGATGTGTTAAATCGCTTCAATTCGCTTTCATCTGGTTGAATGTCGGTTTCCTCGTGTTGCAAATTGACCGTTTATGTATGTGGTCTCTACTACTTGCAGATGTTTTGTTATTTTGAAACCCTGCTTATAAATAAGATACTTGGAATATCTAGTTTCCGTAAAAAGCTGGAATTTCAGCTGACAAGTAGCTTGTACGTTTCTACTGATGTACCAATTTAATAAATCGTTTAAGAAGCTTGTGTTTATCGAAAACAAAGAAATAATCTAATCTAAGACCAGGCTATACCGAGCTGTTCTGCTTTTTACGTGGCTGGGTGGGGGTTACACTACATTTAGACCAATAGTTTAATTAAATTATATATTTCATTAATGTAAGGAATACGGAATTCATTTATGGAAACAAAACACCATGCAAGAAATGCTGTCCCTTGAACGTAATATATATGTCGGAGTGCAAGAGTCTGTGGAAAGCTGGCGCCATCTGTGTATCGGCGTGGGGGCAGAGTCAATAAGTGGCAGTCCAGCCCGTCTCTCGGCAGTTCTCGAGTGGCGGTCGGCCGGAGTCGTCGACTATAGAAACTGTCGCGTTCCTAGCTATTAGTGTTAATGAGTTTGTGTAAATTGATATCGGGAACATTAAGTGATTGACCATTATAATCCGAGCTAATTAACAAAGTGTTTGATTGCACCAATAGTACCCACGAACGCCCACAGAATAAGAAATTAAATAATGGATCCCATTGATCACGTATCTTTTTTATATATTTTTTTATTTTTTTCCTGTGTTGGCAGCAGTGGCACCAGGCGTGGACTGAAAAGCAGCTTGTAGTTGAGTCCACGACCTTTTTGCTAACATGCAATTACTTTTATTGTACTTTCATATTATATTTTTTTAAACATGTTTGGTAAATAAAGTCCTTTTATTATTATTATTATTATTCTACAACTTCACTCACTACAACTTCTACAACTTCATTTATATCATATAGATAAATGAATAATAGATATAAGACCGAAGAATAAGACCGAAATATGTATTAATACATAAACATAAATATACAATTACATAAATATTATAACGGGCGGAGGATACACCCCGGCTGGGAGACCAAACGGCCGGGGGTCAGGGCTACAGGCTGAGAAACCGCCGGACTATCCTAGCCGAGTCCAGCAACACCGCCTTCTGCATTTTTGCTGCGAGCGAACCGTTACGCAGTCCCAGCCGTCTCAGATGGTGAGCGAGACTGACTGGGATCAAACCGTTGGCAGATATAACGATTGGGATGGTTTCAGTGGACCCCAACTCCCACATGGCGGTAATCTCGTACGCCAGATCCAGTACTTGAGATTATCGTCATACGGGATCGCAATATCCACCAAAAACACCCGAGACTGTGCCCGGTCCATTATCACGATGTCAGGTTTGTTGGCCAGTATAGTCCTATCCGTGATAATGGACCGGTCCCAATAGAGTCGGACGGCGCCACATTCGAGTACTGGCACCGGCGTGTACTTGTAATACGGCAACCTCTCATCCACGAGGATTTTTTTGGAATGCACGGAATTTGAAGGTTCATCTCATCAGTTAAACTTCTCTGACTACAACGCACGCTATAGAAATGATCTTATAATATATGTCAGCATTGCTAGTTTTCTAGCAGATGCTGCATAACGGAGTTCGAACCCGTACTCCCTATAACTAATTTGACGGTCATTTGTGTTGGATTAAACATTAGGTTAAAGAATAAGACACTCACTTGCTCAATAATTTATTAGATATTCACTTATTTTATAATAATCACTTCACTGACTGCCTCATTGGGCTAGTGGTTAGCATGTTCGACTACAGACCTGAGGTCCTGGGTTCGAGTCCCGGGTCGGGCCAGTTCGAAATCGATATTGAGTTTTCTATTAAGATTTTCTTAATATTTGCCCGAAGTTGGGAAGTTGGCGGTGTGATCCACCCCCGTGCCTCGGAGACCACGTTTAGCCGTCGGTCCTGCGCCTGATCTCACTCCGGTTGTGTCGAATTACCGTCACATCGGGCTGAAGGAATAGAGAGTACACTTGTGTACTATGCCTGCCAATCCGCAGTGGAGCAGCGTGGTGGGTCTATACTCTAAAAACCCATAAGAGTGAGGAGGCCTGTGCCCAGCAGTGGGACGTTAATGGGCTGCTACTTACCTGTTTACCTTTAATTACTTCACAACAATTTTACTAATGCTGTACACAACTTGGCTGCAACGACTGTCCGTAAAAATGGCGCACCTCCCTTTTTTAACAGACTTCAAAAAAAGGAGGAGGTTATCAATTCGTCTGTGTTTTTTATGTTTGTTACCTCATATCTCCCGCTTGGGTGGACCGATCGTGATGATTTTTTAAAATGAAAGGAGGTGCTCGTCATAGGGTCCCATTTTAAATCCAGTTCTGATGATGGCATCCATGAGAAAACCGGATAATACTTAAATTTGCATAAGCATGTGCGCGACATATGGACGAATAATTCAAGATCACGACAACCGATTTTGGTTAGGTTCTGATGATGAAATCCATGACAAAGTGACGTAACTCTTCAATTCTTAGGAGCAAATCAACGATACTGAACAGAATCTTCTATAAGCTATCCAGATATTTGAGTTGCCTGCCGTAAGTTCGGTATGGTCAAGTGCTAGTCGTAGTTAAATATGAAGATCAATGGAACTCCTCAACGGCTTACAGTAAGGGTGCGGTTTATGGCAAAATATATAACTGTCTGTAATCAAATGGCAACGACCGTACGTTTGTTGCTGCATTGCAATATTTGAAAGGTGAATTATGTGTGAAGCGGTAGTATAAGGTTGCGGGTTTCATCCCGGGTGTGGCAATATTAATGTAACTTTAACTTTGTAAAAATTAAATAATAAATAGAAATTTTAACAAAAAAAGAACCGCCTTCAAAACAAACTTATAAATATAATTAAAGAATACGCAATTATTTCTTACTTTTTCGACCATATTAATATATTTGCAAGTTTGTTTTGAAGGCGGTTCTTTTTTTTTTTTTAATTTTTATTTTATAATATCTTGAACGGAAGTAAGAACACGAGGCGCCATCTTTACGGATAGTTATACAAATTAAATATTTTTTATTTTAAATACAAATTTAATACTTTTTATCGCAAACACATATACGTACGTTTTATAATAAAATAGCATACCACACATTCGAATGTAACCTCCTTAGTGCTTTTGACATTAAAAACTTTTTGAATGGCGTTTGACATAATTGTCAGCGATTGACAAGTACACATATATACTCTATATGAGTGTGTGTGAGTTTTATAGTAGTAGTAATTTAATTTATTATCTATGCACAATTATAATATATGCAATATTCCTAAAGAGAGGTATAAGGTTTTGCTTCACCCGGTCTGACTGCCCTATAATAGCCCATTGTGTCGAAGTGGCAATTGGGCTTCTATAATGTTAGAATATAGATTATAATTATGTAAACGAACAACACTAACTATGTATGGATCAAATGGTCTGAAAAAAATGATTATTTATTTATTTATATATAGATAAAATCGTCTAAATTACAGGTTAGATAAAGAATTTTCTAAAACGTTTTCTTTTTAAATGAAACATACATAACATAGTAGGAGCCGTGAGAAACTTCGAGAACTGACCAACGCGAACTTCTCGAGTCGTTAGAAGTTATAAGACGCCACTTGCCGGAAGACACACAAATCCTTATAAAAATCGTCTTACTGTTGACAATACTCAAGGATATAGTCATGTACATGCATCTTCATGTACAATTTCTTATTCCACATATATGTAATACTAGCTGACACGCGTAACTTTGTCAGCATCAAATTAGGGATTGTGGTTGGCAGAAAATAACGAATTTGGTATTTTCATTTTAGTTTTTATTTTATTGTAATCAACAGCTACTAATACAAATATACGTAGAGTTAGAGATATTATACAAAATAAGGCCACTTAAGATTACACATTGCCAGTGATGACCTACGGTTCTGAGACATGGTCGCTGACTATGGGCCTCATGCGGAAGCTCAGAGTCACTCAGCGTGCGATGGAGAGGGCTATGCTCGGAGTTTCTCTACGTGATCGAATCAGAAATGAAGAGATCCGTAGTAGAACCAGAGTCACCGACATAGTCCTGCGAATCGCGAACCTGAAGTGGCAATGGGCGGGGCACATAGTCCGAAGGACCGATGGACGTTGGGGGCCAAAGGTGCTGGAGTGGCGACCCCGCACCGGACGGCGCAGTGTAGGCAGACCCCCCACAAGGTGGACCGACGACATAAAGAGGGTCGCCGGTAGCCGCTGGAGCCAGGCGGCGCAAGATCGGGCCTTGTGGACGTCATTACGTGAGACCTATGTCCAGCAGTGGACGTCCATCGGTTGAAGCGACGACGACGA